>CM064531.1:1556056-1558556 GCA_032716605.1 Paralithodes platypus
TAAAACGCCGGGACCTGATACCATCTCGCCTAGATTTTCTAAAGGAAGCTAATGAGGAGCTCTCAACACCACTGACATTGCTATTCAATAAATCCCCTTGCAGTCTGGAACTATGCCTGATCAGTGTAAGCTATCCAACGTAACACCGATATTCAAAAAAGGCAGCAAATCCCGACCCAGTATCTATCGTCGACTTAGCTTAACCTCAATTGTATGTAAAATGGCTAGAAACGGTCATACGATACAAACGTCGTAAATCACTTAGAGGAAAATAACATACTTAAATATACTCAACACGGCTTTTTCGGAAAAAACGTTCCTGTTTAATCAAACCTCTTAGACTTCCTTCCACGATATCCTCAACCTCTACGATGAGAGTAACGCTGTAGATACTATATACCTTGATTTTCAAAAGGTCTTTGACAAAGTTCCCCACACAGACGTCTAGCTGCTAAAACTAAAAGCGCATGGAATACAAGACTGTGTGTTGAAATGGATAGAAAATTGGCTCAGCAAACAGAAAGCAAAGAGTAAGTCATAAACTTAAGGCATCTAACTGTACGCAATGTAAGTAGCGTTTAACCCCGTGGATCTTACTATGACCAATTATCTTTCAATTTTACATCAACGAGCATAGATGAGGGTCTAACCTGTACAATCTCAAAATTTTGCTGACGATACAAACACAAATTGCAAATAGCGTAAACTCCTCAAAAGAACAAGTTGACGATGTGCAACACAATCTAGATAAATTTTTCATTTTGGGCCCAAATTTGGCAAATGTAGGTTCAATGCGGATACATATAAAGTACTACCATATCGGATACCTAAATGAGAAAGCCAACTATTCGATGAATGGCACTTCTCAGCGTAAGAATGGTAATAGAGAAACTGATCTGGGAGTAACAATATCGATTAACCTAAATACGAGTCAATAATGTTCAGAAGTTGTTAAGAAGAAAAACACAATAATTGGCTTTATAGGCAGGTCATTTGAGTATAGATCCAAAGAAGTTATCCTAACCCTGTTACAGTCCCTTAGTCACCGCCCTCGTCTGGAATACTGTGTTCAACTCCTGGTGCCCTTATTACAAAAAAGATATAAACAACTTAGAACAAGTCTAAGCTAGAGTTACCAAAATGATACCTAGCCTAAAGAACAAACCAGACGAAGAGTGTCTTAGAGAATTAACCTCTGATTTCCTTCAACCCAGCGCAGATTAAGAGGTGACTTTAATTCAAGTGTTCAAAATCATCAAAGGCATCGACTAATATGAACTGTATTACTTACTTGGGGTGGTGGGGGGGGTCACTATCTGTCGCGTCGATCTAATGGTACACGGCTGTGTGGGAGGAAGCGGTTGCCATGATTATGGGGTGGTTAGAATCTTTTAACTCACACGAATCTCAGAATTTCTTCTTCAATCGAGTTGTCCAACTTGGTGGAATGTTCTTGCCCCGAGACGTTATAGACGGCAGCACCGTTGATTCATTTAAATTCTGCCTAGACAAATATCTCGCATCAAACCTCGACTGACTGCGGTTTGTAAATGAATAAATTTATTTTAGCCTCCCCTCAGGACTAACCCAGCTGTACTCTACTAACTTCCTAATCCTGCCTCCGGACATTAGTGCCATTCGAGTGTTGGTAAAAAGGGATTCTCCATTCTCGCATGTTTCCCTTACCCACTCTAAAAAAACCACTGTTTGGACACTTTGAAACCAATCCTCAGTTGTTTTGGAGGACAAGCAACCTAGAAGGGTCACTAGATCTGTTGTACTTGATTTCCTTTGTACCTCCTTTGTAATCTGTGCAGAAGATATAGAAGGGATAGCTAGGGAGAGACGATAGTAGATAAGAAGGATGGCAGAGATATAGAAAGGATAGCTAGGGATAGGCCAGATAGAGAAGTATGGCAGATATCTCGAAAGGCTAGCTAGGGATAGACAGGATAGAGAAGGATGGTAGAGATATAGAAAGGATAGCTAGGGCTATCAGGATAGAGAAGGATGGCAGATATAGAGAAAGGATAGCTTAGGTATATACAGGATGTAGAAGGATGGTAGAGATCTAGAAAGGGTGGAGACGGATAGACGAGATAGAGACGGGGGGATAGCTAAGAAGGATGGCAGGGCCTACCGAAAGGATAGCTAGGGATAGACGAGATAGCCTAATGAGGATTGGAAACTATATAGAAAGAATAGCTAGGGATATAATGATAGAGAAGGATGATGACAGATATAGAAAGGATTAGATATGGATAGACATGATATAAAAGGATGGTATATCATAAAGGATTCTAAGGATACGACGAGATAGAGATGGAATGATAGCTAAGAAGGATGGCAAAGATAAATAAAGAGATAGAGAGGACATAAGGCTAAGGTGGCTAGGCGTAAGAATAGCAAAGGGTACAAAGGGATAGTTATTTAAACCAGTGTCCAGTGAGTATAGACGAATGTACCATACAGAAGCGTAGAGTGGGTACAGTGGTATAGT
>CM064531.1:1563556-1656056 GCA_032716605.1 Paralithodes platypus
AGTGCTGTAAATTGCCATGGCGTTCCGGAACGTCTCCCGCAGCCAATGGGTTAAATAGCAGTGTATGAATATTCCCATATTCAAAATATACTACAGAGGTGCAATACCTAGTGAGTTAAATGCTCAATAGGTGGCGTTCTGAGAGTGAGGGTCCGAGTCGAGGAAGTGAGACAGTGAAGGATAAAGGTGAAGCAGCCTCAGAAGTGGGACTGCTTCGAGCCATGAGTGAGCAACCAAGAGCCGCGTGTCTGCGATGGCAGGTTGGCGAGGGCTGGTTGTAGCTCGTGCTTCACTTGTCTCACTTCCTAGGCTGGAACAAGACCTCACGGGCTTCACCGTGTTGAGCGGTGAATGTGCAGGCTCACAGCCTATACCCGATAGGGAGTAGTTGAAATATATATAAAAAAAATAAAAAAAAATCACTACCAGTAATACCACCACTACCAGCGCTGACATTACTACTATCACCACTATCACTAAAAATACCAACACCAGTCAAAATACCACCATCATTCATTATAATTAGGTCAGAAATCTTGACCCCACACCTCTGTAACTAAAAAAGAGTAATCAAGCTTTTATGTCTACCTTTTACCAAGAGTCAGCAAAGGAATAGGTGTGGACACTTACAGCCCATTTGCTTGAGCCATTTCTTGAGTCTATTTACTGTGTAGTGAACATAATAATTATTATATACAACACTGCCACCACCACCACCACCAAATATTTAACCCCAACCACAATCATAATATCACCAACAGAACCAAGATTACCCCCAACAGAATCATCACTACTATTACTGTTATACCAAGGGAAAATGAAGCCGCCCATGGTAACCAGCCACCCGCAGACCTCGGGAAATACCAGGGCGACCCCAGCCAACCTCCACACCAGAACCGGACACACACCTACAGCCAGGGGCACAGACGACAGGCTCAACCCAAATCCAACCCCGTATGGCACCAAAATCACCAGAGGCATCGTCGACCATTGGGGCAGCATAATAACGAAGCCTGTCCTTCAACCGTTCTCTCTCAAGCGGAACGGGGGAAATATAGAAAAGTCCACCGAAGACAGGTGTACCAACCCCCCACCAACACCTAGCCGGAACTACTTCTTGGATTACCAGCGGGCGGTCACACGGCCCCATATCTACAGGAGTGACGTCACCACCACCAGCCGACCCAGGGTTGGCCGACAGCCATCTCAACCCCGCCAATCAGGAAGGAGCATCACCTGTAGAGTGGACGTGGGAGGGGATACGTAAACAAATACTGAAGGCCCTACCATTGTTATCCCCCCTCCCCCCATCACCGGAGCAACAAGGACCTATGTCAATGCTAGGAAGGGCCATGGGTGCCCTTTTTCCATGTAGCCAACCCAGGCCTAGGAAGACCTAAGGAGTGAACATGTACTCAGATCAGGTTAGGAAAGGTATCTCACCCGTCCTCCTGAGCTGAGTGTCAATGACCTCCCTAGATGCTCCGAAAGCCCAAAGTCTCAGTGTGGTAGAAAATAAGGAGTATTCAATATCTCCTGGTCCCTCGGTTAGTTTCACTGACGAATCCATTAATTGTTGGACGTAAAAGTACTTTCTATCTCGGTCAGCCTCACTGTTGAGATTATCCGTGGTCTGTCTATCAGACCATCTCTTAACGTAAACTTGCATTCGATTAGTCGTAGTTCGTAGTTCTAAGTCAAACCTTCAGTACACTATCAGAATTAATATCGCCATCTTATGAGTAGATTGTCACATGCTAGAATGACCACTCAGGCATCTAGCCACTGCCTACTTATAGATAGCTAAACTCTGCCTTACCTGGTATCTTCTTCGAGTCCAGCTAGAAACCCCCGTTCATTCCTACCACACACGAGCATCATTCGTGATTATTTAACATATATCTTCTTTGTCTAATTCTGTGTATGTCGTGTATACAGTATATTATTGTCCTAGTTCTGATTTGTACAGGTATATAAAATAAAGTGAATACCTAATTGTTACCATTTGACCGAGCTACGTGTAACCTCCTTAAGGTGAACCCCAGGTAAATAAACTGTCTGATAATTATTCTTGTGTCATGTTGGGACTCATATGCTCCTATATCTTCAATCACTGTAATTACAATAAATGTGTGTAAACCTAATTCGACTACTCCCTCCTATACCTCTCCCTTTAGCAATTTAAGACACCCATACATACAGTATAGTTTATGTGGCCCTCACTCCTCCACATCTAATAACGAGGGCTGGTATCTTAATTACCATCAACCTAACCCTCATAGGAATCATACATCTTTTACCTAACACCACAACTGCCACCACCACCAGTGCTACATACACCTTAGCGTGGCATAATTTTGTTTTCCTTTTTGTTATCCATAAGAAGGTCCCAACCCTTTCCCACTCTTAAGTAAGCCATTAAGAAGAACGACCATTACTTGCACTACTGTATGTCCACAAACATTTCAATAATGTAAGCATGTTTCATTCTACCTTAGTGTGGCCCCCATCTCCACATAGCTACACCACCATCACCTTATAAACTTTACCATCGCTATGCTTTTACGCTGCAGCATCCATTACATCATCACTTATACACCACCACACAGCTACACCACCATTACCACTATCAACACACCACTACCATCATCACCATATCAGCTTGACCTTTGTTATGCTATTATGCTATTACATCCTCACCACTCTTGTCAACATCATCACTTATACACCACCACTACCATCATCACCACACAGCTACACCACCATTACCACTATCACCACACCTAAACCATCATCACCATATCAGCTTGACCTTTGTTAAGCTTTTATGCTATTACATCCTCACCACTCTTGTCATACCAACATCGTCACATTACACCACCACTATCACACTTGACAGTTGAGCAAAGCCGAGAGAGAGAGAGAGAGAGAGAGAGAGAGAGAGAGAGAGAGAGAGAGAGAGAGAGAGAGAGAGAGAGAGAGAGAGAGCGAGAGAGAGAGAGAGAGAGAGAGAGATAGAGAGAGAGAGATAGGGGGGTGGGGGGGGGTGCCAGAGTATAGTGATGTAACAGCCGTTCTCCTGGTGGGGTGTTGTCTTGTCGCGGCACTGACGGCGGGGAACCAGAGTCTAGCTTGAAGGAGGTGAAGAATATGAAGAAGACGAATTGGAAGAAGAATGAGCAGCGTCCACGTTACATAACAATGAACACTTCCCACTCTACTCCAAATTCACCTCGTCCTTCCCTACTTGTCTGCACACACGATTGGTATTCCTGAGATGAGGAAAAGTTACTCCCAACGATTGAATGAGTTCAAATGGACGAATTGGGCCAAACGTTTGTTTTGGGCTAAGCTACTGTTTTGGACTGCACGGACTTTTTGCAGCATAGTTGAACTGAACTGGGTGATCAATTGGAACTGCATGGCCATTACTGTATAGATGGAGTAGTCGAATTGGACTGTGCAGCTATTTATGGGTGATCAGTCATTTTGGCTCACAGAGCTGTTTTTAGCCACAAGATCATTTTGAGCCACAGCCGAATTGGGAATCTCCGGCAGAATAGTAATTTTGTGCAGCGACCAAATTGAGCTTTTCCGTGGGGTCAATTTGGGTTGAGCAGCCATTGTGGACCATGTGATCATTTGGGATGTGGGGCCGTTTTGGGCCGCTCTGTGAAGCCATTTAATGCCGAATTGCCTTTTTGAAGAAAAAAATAAAAATGTAATATTGAGGAAATAGGGCTGTTTTGGGCCATTGACCCATTTTGGCCACGGACAAATTAAGCCACTTCGTGAGGCCTAATTGGACCGAGCAGCAATGGCGCCAATTAGGTCAATTTTGAGCCACAGCTAGATTGGATCAACTGGACGTTTTTTAGCCATAGAGCCATATGGGCCGATGGGCTGTTTGGGACGTTTGGGTTATCGGGTTGCTTTGATTGTATATGAATGGTACTGTGCTGTCGGTTTGGGTTATGGGGTTGCTTTGATTGTATATGAATGGTAATGTGCTGTCGGTTTGGGTTATGGGGTTGCTTTGATTGTATATGAATGGTACTGTGCTGTCGGTTTGGGTTACGGGGTTGCTTTGATTGTATATGAATGGTAATGTGCTGTCGGTTTGGGTTATGGGGTTGCTTTGATTGTATATGAATGGTACTGTGCTGTCGGTTTGGGTTATGGGGTTGCTTTGATTGTATATGAATGGTACTGTGCTGTCGGTTTGGGTTATGGGGTTGCTTTGATTGTATATGAATGGTACTGTGCTGTCGGTTTGGGTTATGGGGTTGCTTTGATTGTATATGAATGGTACTGTGCTGTCGGTTTGGGTTATGGGGTTGCTTTGATTGTATATGAATGGTACTGTGCTGTCGGTTTGGGTTATGGGGTTGCTTTGATTGTATATGAATGGTAATGTGCTGTCGGTTTGGGTTACGGGGTTGCTTTGATTGTATATGAATGGTAATGTGCTGTCGGTTTGGACCACAACCTATAAAGGGTGAACAGTTGCTTAGGACAGTGACGCCCTTATGTGCAGTCGTTCTATGGGCCAAGAGGTCGAATTATTCAAGTGGTCAACTTTCAATCATCTTCACTTCCCCCTCCTCTCCTCTCTCCCTCGTGTAACTCTCTCTTATAGATCATTGCTGAATCCTGTCTGAAAACATTACTGGTCCAAGAAGAAGAACAGCGAAACAACAACAACAAGAGTGAGCCAATGACCCATATACCTTGCACTCGCTTATACGACGAAGATGAAAAGAAGACCCCTCCCCTCCGTCACTCAGGGGTACGAGAGAGAGAGAGAGAAAATGTGTGTGTGTGTGGTGGTGGGGGGGGGGGGGGGATTGTGATTACAATATGTGTGTGTGAGTGAGTGTGTGCAACTACTGTATGTATGAGTAAATTGGAGGGGAGTAAAATGTGTGCATGCGTGTGTGTGTGTGTATGTGAGGTCCAAGTGAAGGAAGGAAGGAAGGATATATAGAATTAATGAATTAATGAATGCAAGAAGGAAGGATTTATAGAATGAATTAATTATTTATAGAATTATTTATAGAATGAATTAATGAAGGAAGGATTTATATGATGAATGAATGAATGGATGAAGGAAGGAAGGAAGGATTTATAGAATGAATGAATGAAGGAAGGAAGGAAGGAAAGCAGGAGGGTGGTAAAGAGGATGGATCGAAGGCCACCAGAGCCATCCCAAACCACGGCACCCAACACAAAACCACCCACTATTAAACAAAACAAACACAACAAACTCAACAAACAAATACACATAACAAACCTAACAAATACACATAACAAACCTAACAAATACACATAAAAAACCTAACAAATACACATAACAAACCTAACAAATACACATAACAAACCTAACAAATACACATAACAAACCTAACAAATACACATAACAAACCTAACAAATACACATAACAAACCTAACAAATACACATAACAAACCTAACAAATACACATAACAAACCTAACAAATACACATAACAAACCTAACAATACACATAACAACCTAGCACAATACACATAACAAACCTAACAAATACACATACAAACCTAACAAATACACATAACAACCTAACAAATACCTAACAAACCTAACAATACAAAATACACCTAACAAACCTAACAAATACACATAACAAACCCTAACAAATACACATAACAAACCTAACAAATACACATAACAAACCTAACAAATACACATAACAAACCTAACAAATACACATAACAAACCTAACAAATACACATAACAAACCTAACAAATACACATAACAAACCTAACAAATACACATAACAAACCTAACAAATACACATAACAAACCTAACAAATACACATAACAAACCTAACAAATACACATAACAAACCTAACAAATACACGTAACAAACCTAACAAATACACGTAACAAACCTAACAAATACACGTAACAAACCTAACAAATACACGTAACAAACCTAACAAATACACGTAACAAACCTAACAAATACACATAACAAACCTAACAAATACACATAACAAACCTAACAAACATAACAAACAAACCTAACAAATACACATAACAAACCTAACAAATACACATAACAAACCTAACAATACACATAACAAACCTAACAAATACACATAACAAACCTAACAAATACACATAACAAACCTAACAAATACACATAACAAACCTAACAAATACATAAACAACAAACCTAACAAAAATGTAAACCACATATGCTTTGCCTTATTTAAGTTAAAAGGCTTTCCAACACCCTCAACACATACACACATACACAATACACACACACACACAATCATTACTTTACACACACACACACACACACACACACACACACACAATACATACTCTACACACACACACACACAATCATTACTTTACACACACACACACACACATAATACACACACACACATAATACACACACACACACACACACATACATACAGTATATTACACACACACACAATACACATACAAACAAACACACACACACACACACAATACAAACTCACACACACACACACTCACAAACACACACAATAAAAATACCCAGGATTCCAAAAACAACCAGTCGTATCTGAGCACCTACCGTTTGCACCGAATTATGACGGATTGAGCCACGCACAAAGGCTAAGATATCTCCTTTGGGTTCGATGTACAGGGACCAGCAAAAGTTCTTCTCCATCCATTCAGACCTGTGTGAAAAGAGAGATAACGACTTTAGGGGGATTTTTTTTTTTTTTTTTTTTTTTTTGTCTGGCCCCCTTTATCCCTCATGCTTAGCCCCATATTAGTTTCCAGATTTTCAGACGTTCGGCCCATTAGTTTGGCGATTTTAAGATCTTTCACCCATTTTGTTGTAACATTAATACCTTTCGTACAATTTAGGTGTCAATTTGTTTTTCCAGGCGAGCAATAGCGAGCCTGTGATATACTGTAGTGGCAACTGGCCTTTGGTCGGGACACTTTTCCCTCGAAAAATGTAAAAAATTATCTTGAAGGGGGTCTTGGAGTGTTTTCTCAAGCTCGATGGAGGTCTAGGGAGGAAACAAAAACAAATAATAAAAGATAAATAAATATGCAAATAAATACGCTCATTCTCCCTTAAGGGGGGTGAACTGTTATTTGTTCTGTCCTTTTCTATCTTTCTCTCGCTTGTATCCATTTGGCCCCATTCAGTCTACTGTTTTAAGACGTTTATCCCCATCCAGGTGTCAATTTTTTACTGGTGAGCGGTAGCGAGCCAGCATATTTTTTTTTTTTTTTTTTTTTGACAGCAGGCTAAATTTGTACATTTTTCGATAGAAAAATGTCTCCGGCGAAGCCGGGTTTCTTCATATAATGCTGGCTCGCTTTCGCTCGCCAGGAAGAAATCGACACCTAGATGGGGATAAACGTCTTAAAATAGTTGGCTGAATGGGGCCGAATGGTTACAAGCCAGAGAAAGAGAGAAAAGGACAGATATAACAATAAACAGGTCACCCACCTTAATGGTGTTTCCAGAGACAAATAGCATCGCCGTTCCTAAAGGTAGACCCGTTCAGAACCGGTCACGTCCTTTTCATTATATTCTGACACCTATTAGACGGTTATATTCAGCTTAGGAAGGACGTCTACCCATTAACGGACTATAGACTATCTCAATTAATCCTTGTAGCTACCATATATCCTTTCTAAGCTTCATAAAGTCGTCTAAATGTAGCTGAAATCCAATAACAAAGACGTCGCCGGTACGGAAGGGGTTAAGAACACAAGCGTGTGTGCGCCTTCCTTCATGGTCCCACAATGCTTGCCGGGGGGGGGGGGGGGGGGGTACACTATCCCTGAACCCCACACCAATCACTAAACAATCTGGCCACTATTAAATTAACCCTTTCTGTACCAGCGACTATACTATACCCTGTTCCGAATGGGTAGTCCAAACCTCTGTAACTCAAAAAGGACACGAACAAATGGGCTGTAAATATCTACACCTATTCCCTGGCTGACCCTTCCCAAATGGTAGAAATGTTAGCTCGATTACTCTAGTCGTTTGTGAGTTATAGAGGTTAGTGGTCAACATTTTTGGCCTACCTATAATTAATGGACTATAGTGTACATGCTGCTAATGCATAGTTAAAACAAGTCCTGGGAAGAGAGGGCTGTTCTGCTTAAGGGGGGTGACCTGCTTTTTGTTATTTCTGTCCTTTTCTCTCTTTCTCTGGCTTGTATCCATTCGGCCCCATTCAGCCAACTATTTTAAGACGTTTATCCCCATCTAGGTGTCGATTTCTTCCTGGCGAGCGATAGCGAGCCAGCATTATATGAAGAAATCCGGCTTCGCCGGAGAAATTTTTCTATCGAAAATGTACAAATTTAGCCTGCTGTCAAACAAAAATAAAACAAATGCTGGCTCGCTACCGCTCACCAGTAAAAAAATGACACCTGGATGGGGATAAACGTCTTAAAACAGTAGGCTGAATGGGGCCAAATGGATACAAGCCAGAGAAAGATAGAAAAGGACAGAAAAAACAGGTCACCCCCCTTAAGGGGAGATGAGCCATTTTTCTGGTTCCCCTTTTCCCTCATGTTTAGACCCCATTGGTTTTGAGATTTTAAGACGTTTGCCCCATTAGTTTGGCGATTTTAAGAACTTTCGCCCCATTGCTTTATTGACATTAAGACCTTTCGTGCCCTTTAGGTGTCGATTTTTGTTCCTGGCGAGCGATAGCGAGCCTTTATTTGTGGAGGAACCGGTCTTCGGCCGTGACATTTTTCTATCGAAAACTTTACATATTAATCTCGAAGGGGGATTTAATGGATGTTTTTTTTTAAGCTTAATGGAGGTCTAGGGAAGAAACTAGAAAAATAATATATATACGACAAAAATCGACCAAAATATAAACCCTTCCCCCATGAGCTGCTGTTGGGGTATCAGCCTCAACTTCACCATACCTTGCCTGTCAACCCAAAGGTGCCTTTCCGTCGCAAGCAATGTATTAGTTATGTGAGCCAGTATAATTAAATATATCAATTCTACACTGAACTAGGTCTTTACAGGTGCAATGATGGAATGACAACCATAAGAACATAAGAAAACGGGAGTCTGCAGAGAGCCAATTGGTCCACACAAGGCAGATCCTTTTCAAACCCAACCCATCTCGTCATAGTATTACCTGATCTATCTGTCTATCTATTGCCTGACGCCGTGATCCCCGAAGGGGTGGCCACGAACGAACCGCCCCCATGCACCTCTGTCCCCAGTCAGTCGATGCCCCTCCCCCCAACCAGCACCGCCTTCATTCATGTACTTCCTCACTCCATCCTTCCACCTCTCATTCGGTCTACCTCTCCCTCTCTGTCCCTCCACCTCGCTTTTGTACACCCTCTTAGTCATTCTCTCGCTTTCCATACGTTCCATATGGCCGAACCATCTCAAGTTGTTCCTTTTCACACTTTCCAGCACATTTACCTCCACACCACACCTCCTTCTTACTTCCTCATTAGTCTGTCTATCCCTCCATGTAACTCCGCACGCACTCCTTAAGTAATTAATTTCCACTGCTCTCACTCTTGGTCTGAGTCTCTCAACTAACGTCCATGCTTCGCTTCCGTAAGTCAGTGTCGGGATTACCACACTGTCATGCAAGGACTTCTTTACTTCCATACTGACCACCCTATTTCTTGTTACTGCTTTCAGCATTCCTACAACCCTCTTCCCCTGTTGTACCCTCTCCCGCACTTCTTCATCCATAGTCCCATCTTTACTCAGCACACTGCCCAGATACTTAAAAGAGTTGACGATCTCCATAGCCTGACCGTTCAGCTTCACCTCACACTCTGTGACTTCACCCCTTTCGAAGACCATAACCTTGCTCTTCCCCGCATTTACCTTCAAATTCCGTTTTTTCGCACACTGTTCCAAACTCATTTACCAGACCCTGCAACTCCCATTCATTATCACTCATCAGAACTGTATCATCCGCAAACAGCAGTATAGGTAGCTTCCACTCAATTCCCTCCCTTTTCAGCGATACACCAACATCCACTGCTCTTGATAGTATTTATTTCATGACTCCATCCATATATACAGTAAACAACCCCGGGGACATCACACACCCCTGTTTCAAACCAACATTCAGGTCAAAGAACTCGCTCTGCTCACCCTCCACACGTACTGCCGCCTTTGCACCCTCATACATGCTCTTCACTCCTTTCAGCAACTTGCCCTCTACTCCGTATATTCTAAGTACTTTCCACAAACCTTCTCTATCCACTCTGTCATAGGCCTTCTCCAAGTCCATAAAGGCAACATACACCTTTTGTTTCTTCTCCAGATACGTCTCCACAACACAATTCAGGGTAAAAATCTGATCTACACATCCTCTTCCCTTCCTAAAACCTCCCTGCTCGTCGCCTATCCATTTCTCCGTTCTCACTCTCACTCTCTCAATCACTACCCTACTGTATACCTTCCCTACTACGCTTAGAAGACATATTCCTCGGTGGTTACCACACACTCCTCTTTCCCCTTTGCCCTTATATAGGGGGACTATTATGCCAGTCTTCCAGTCATCGGGTGCACTCCCCTTCTCCTATGCTAGTTTACACATTTTCCATACCCATTCTCTCACTATCTCACCACCATACCTCAACATTTCCCCACACACTCCATCTGTTCCTGATGCTTTCCCCAACTTCACTCTTTTCATGGCTTCTCACACTTCTGACCTCCTGATCCCCACCTCCTCCTCCACCTGATACATTCCTTTAATATGTAGTGCATGTAACACTTGTTTTAAGAATTGGGGCATTGTGGTGGGAAGATGGAAATGAGGCGACGAGGATTATATACGATCACATTCAATATAGACCAATATATACACATACAACACAAATAAAATAGATGGACAAACTGATAGACATGGAGACAGATAGATAAGCAGATAAAACAATAGATATAATAGACAAACTGATAGACATGGAGACAGATAGATAAGTAGATGAAACAATAGATATAATAGACAAACTGATAGACTTGGATACAGATAGATACGTAGATAAAACAATAGATATAATAGACAAACTGATAGACATGGAAACAGATATTCAGATAGATAAGTAGACAATCCATTCATGTTGCAGGGTGGTGTGCAGAAGGTGAGACCGGGGGGGGGGGATAATGTCAAGGGGTCATCCAAGGGGGTCTCTGTGATGTCAGCGGCCCAACTTGCCACCAGGGTCCAAACTCATTAGTCCACACTGTTTACTTCGGGGTCCCTCTCTCTTTCTCTCTCTTTCTCTCTCACTATCTCTCTCTCTCTCTCTCTCTGTCAAAGTCAAGTATTTTATTCAGCCAAAATCAATATACAATGTACGGTATACAAAAGACTATTTCATAAAGACGGCTGAGTTTTTTTTTTTAGAGTGGACACTCTCCTTAAGGGGAGATTTCCACTTGAGGGACTTTTTTCTGAACCCCTTTCTCCCTCATGTTTAGCCCCATTGCTTTTGATATTTTAAGACGTTCTCCCCATTAGTTTGGCGATTATAAGAACTTTCACCCAATTTCTGTCAATTTTAAGACCTGTCGTGCCATTTAGGTGTCGATTTTTTCCTGGCGAGCGATAGCGAGCCTGTAATTTAAGAGCAGGCGGCCTTCGGCCGGGACATTTTTCTACCGAAAAATTTACACATTTATCTTGAAAGGGGGTCTAGGCCTCTCTAGGGGATGTAATTTTAAGTTTGATGGAGGTCTAGATAACATACTAAAAACCTACCCTTAAAGGCATTTGGAAATATGTAATTTTTGGTATATTATTTTCAAAAGAACAGAACAGGCTAAAGATAAACTAATACTCAACGATAATGCTAATATTGCTAATATATCATAATGGTTAAGTGTATTGATTAAAAAGATCAAGTTATTATAATCAACAACATATTTGTCTATGTCATTTTGGTAATAACTAAGTAAGCAAGATAGGAACATGGCAATTTACCGCCAGCTGAAAAACAAAACAAAATAAATGTAGCCGAGATATAATAGCAGTCAGTCATAACTAGTGATCTTTTATATTACAGAAATAGGCAACAACACACTATTGTTTCTTTATGTGGAAGAGGGAGACAAAAACCAAAGCTACATGTGACGAGTGCCTCCCCCAGAGTTGTAAGAGTGACAGGGCCAAAATCAATGAATGTTCGAGCCAAAATGCCCGGACACACGGAGTGTGAAGCAATTAAAGTCATAGGATGAGGGAAAGATCGATTCAGGGAGAGAGTTCCAGAGCTCCGTACACTACACAACGAACAAGAAGTGAAACGCTTTACCAGAGAATAAAATAGAGGTGGTAGAAACTTAAGGGGGGGGTGACCTGCTTTTTGATATTTCTGACCTTTTCTCTCTTTCTCTGGCTTGTATCCATTCGGCCCCATTCAGCCAACTATTTTAAGACGTTTATTCCCATCTAGGTGTCGATTTCTTCCTGGCGAGCGATAGCGAGCCAGCATTATATGAAGAAATCCGGCTTCGCCGGAGAAATTTTTCTATCGAAAAATTTACAAATTTAGCCTGCTGTCAAACAAAAATAAAAAATATGCTGGCTCGCTACCGCTCACCAGTAAATATTGACACCTGGATGGGGATAAACGTCTTAAAACAGTAGGCTGAATGGGGCCAAATGGATACAAGCCAGAGAAAGATAGAAAAGGACAGAAAAAAAACAGGTCCCCCCCCCCCTCCCCCTTATCTAGGACAGCATCTATCGCCACCCATAAACAAATAGCCCCTACTAGTCCGGGAGCCAGGTGACTTTTATTCAACATGAAAGGTGCAGAAGGTTTGGAGTACCAGAAATGTTTGTTAGGGTCAGGAGGGTCTAGGAACCTAATTCTCGAGTTTCGCAAGTGGTGGGTGTGGCTAGGGGCCATGCCCCAAATACCCCCCAAAATAACATTACATAACATGCGAGGTGCAGACTTCATTTCAGTGACATTGGATAGGGGTATATTCAATGAATAAGAAAACCCAACTTAAGAATGTTTTTTTCGGTGAGACAGCTAATTAAGAACAATGTTAATTAGTACTAATTAAGCTTTTATTGAACATGAAAGGTGCACAGTTGAAACCTACTTCATTATAAACTACCACATCTCAGTAGTCAGAAAAATGAACTTAAGAAAAAAACTGATGGTGGAAAGTCCCCTTAAGAAGAGGGCCACACCCAAAATAACCCCAGAATCACATTACATAACATGCAAGGTGCAGACTTCATTTCAGTGACATTTTATGGAGTTGTATTCATTGAATGATAAAAACTAATATAAGAATAAATTTTTTGGTGTGACAGCTAATTAAGAACCATTTTAATTACGACACTTGGGGGAATAATTAAATCTTCATCAAAACTTCATCAAAAAACAACAGACGGTACCTGAATATCACTTCCATTGCCAACGCAGTCGGACGTCCAATATGCAGTGCACTCCTAGGATTTCATGCCTTCACAGGCTGTGACTACACCTCCGCGTTCCATCGAAAAGGCAATGTCAGACCCTATGCCAAGATGTTGAAAGACACTTCTGCTCAGAAGGCTTTTTCATTAATGTCTACTGGACAGCTAACAGAAAATCATGAAAACGTTTTGAAAACCTTTACAGCAGATATGTATGGAGCAAAGGGCAAATCATCTTCCTCTTTGAATGGATATCGCTACAAGGTTTTTGAGAGGGCATATGGACCAAAGACCAAATGTAAGAATGCACTAGAAAAATTTAAGGGTATTGATGGTAGCATGCTTCCTCCATGTGAAACGGAGTTGTCACAACACATCAAGCGAGCCTCATTTGTAGCAAGAATGTGGGCCACTGCTACTGATCCAGAGATAATACAACATCCTTCCCCAGAGGATGGATGGGAGCTGAAGGACGGGCATTACGAGGTCATTTGGTTCAACGGTCCTGAGCTGCCTGATTCATTGATTCCTGAGGATGGTGACCTTCATGAGGACAATTCGGATAACAACATTGAGATTTCATACTCGGATGAAGAGAGTTGCCTCTCCTCGGACGAAGAGTAAACATTGTCTTCTAACTGGCCCTCAAACCGTATAAGATTGAAGTGGCTAATGCAATGTGTGTTTTTGCCTTTTATAAGTCCACATGCATTTCAAGTCGGCAAACTCATGATCGACTTATTTGTGGCAACAGATATTGATGTTGTATATTAGGAGTTTTCTTTCATTTCAAGGTTGTCCCTATCCATATTAATAGCTGCTGCGTGTGTCCAAAAGGCAATTCCATTTGTTAATAAACTGAACATGAGGGTCTAACATTCTATCCATTTGGCTATATACTATCCATACTCTTTCACACAATGAAAGTCAGTCTGAAGCGACCATACATTTAATTCATTCAGAGGATTTGCTTTATGTTTTATACACGCTATGACTGATTAGTTACTCATTTAATAACTGTGCACCTTTCATATTAAAAAAAGTCTAAATAACATTAATTACCATTTTTTTTACTTAGATGTTTCACAGAAAAATCTATTCTTACGTTAGTTTTTTCCCATTCACTGAATGGCACTGAAATGAAGTTAGTTACTCATTCAATACCTATGCACCTTTCATGTTCAAAAAGTCTTTATTAGCTGTTCCGCAGAAAAATGTATTCTTATGTTAGTTAGTTTTTTTCATTCAGTGAATGCACCTTCATAAAATGTCACTGAAATGAAGTCTGCACCTTGCATGTTATGTAATGTGATTCTGGGGTTATTTTGGGTGTGGCCCTCTTCTTAAAGGCCGTGTCTCACACAGTACGGCCACCGCTCGACAGCTGCCGACAGAGGACGACTTGCACTTTTTCGCCGATTGTAATCGACTCACTGGGTCACTGCACGATCCTCGCAGGCACACGATTGATGTACAACAAACCCTCGACAGTCGCTCAACACACACACGTCACACATACGTCATACACGCCCCGGCAACGCAACCGTTGTAGAATAAATCGCTGACTGGCGACGCTACTCACTCGGCTATCACACATTTGTCATACATTTAAAGTACGTTAAGAGCACGATAATGCCGCTTTTGGTTGACAACCATACGTTTACAGCACAACAGACGCACATACGTTGAACGATAAATACGACCGTTGTAGGCTGCACACGATATTGACATGGCAAAGGAACCGCCCTATGTATATACTGTATAATATATATATATATATATATATTTATAAATAACACCCCGTTCTTAACATTAATCATCAATTACAAACCCCAATATACTTGAATAAAACTATAATAATAATACGCTGTAGTTAAGTAGTCGATAGGTGAATGTATACCTATATCATTACACGATCTGGTATACACTGACTTTGATGCAGTATATCATTAGTTTACAAGTGGATGTATTTTTAGTAAACTTGTAGATGTTATATATATAAACTAAATAATACACAACCAACCACGCAAACGCACACACAATATATATACACTAAATAATACACAACCAACCACACAAACACACACACACACAATTTATATATAAACTAAATAATGCACAACCAAACACGCAAACGCACACACACAATACATATAAACTAAATAATACCAACCAACCACGCAACGCACACAACACACACACACAATACATATAAACTAAATAATACACAACCACGCAAACACACACAAACACACACACACAATACATATAAACTAAATAATACACAACCAACCACGCACACACACACACACACACAATACATATAACTAAATAATGCACAACCAAACACGCAAACGCACACACACACACAATACATATAAACTAAATAATACACAACCAACCACGCAAACGCACACAAACACACACACACAATACATATAAACTAAATAATACACAACCAACCACGCAAACGCACACAAACACACACACACAATCACACACAATATATATAAACTAAATAATACACAACCAAACACGCAAACGCACACACACGCACACAAACACACACACACAATATATATAAACTAAATACACAACCAAACACGGAAACGCGCACACACAAACAATATATATAAACTAAATAATACACAACCAAACACGGAAACGCACACACACTCACACACACAAACTACTCACAAACATATAATATATAGACTAAAATCATACACAATCAACCATCGATCAGAGGATGACAATGAAGATATCCCAGGATTCACATACGCTCGTTGCACAACATATACACGGGCGTCACACGATCAAATTTAACGGGTTTTTAACCGTTTTTTCTGCCGATTATCGGCCAGAATTTAGTGCAGCCACTATTTTTTGGCCGATCACCGGCGACCATTTCCGCGCCACTCGACCACCCCTTGCGTACCACGATACGAGGCGATCTTTTTACACGATTACAGACGATGTCAGACAATCCCGGAAAAATTCAAATATTTTGAAAAGATCGGCTGTGGTCGGC
The DNA here is from genome assembly GCA_032716605.1 of Paralithodes platypus. Taxonomy (NCBI): domain Eukaryota; kingdom Metazoa; phylum Arthropoda; class Malacostraca; order Decapoda; family Lithodidae; genus Paralithodes; species Paralithodes platypus. The sequence goes on from CM064531.1 coordinate 1,580,054, forward strand.
GGCTAACGTACTGTGAGAGACGCGGCCCGCCATCCAGACGGGGACTTTCCACCATCAGTTTTTTTCTTAAGTTCATTTTTCTGACTACTGAGATGTGGTAGTTTATAATGAAGTAGGTTTCAACTGTGCACCTTTCATGTTCAATAAAAGCTTAATTAGTACTAATTAACATTGTTCTTAATTAGCTGTTTCACCGAAAAAAACATTCTTAAGTTGGGTTTTCTTATTCATTGAATATACCCCTATCCAATGTCACTGAAATGAAGTCTGCACCTCGCATGTTATGTAATGTCATTTTGGGGGGTATTTGGGGCATGGCCCCTAGCCACACCCACCACTTGCGAAACTTAAGAATTGGGTTCCTAGGCCCTCCTGACCCTAACAAACATTTCTGGTACTCCAAACCTTCTGCACCTTTCATGTTGAATAAATGTCACCTGGCTCCCGCAGTAACAAACAGGCTTGGACACGAGGCGGTGACACAAAGATGACACCACTGTCTTATACTCTGTGTCTCTTCAGCTGACGATAAATTGAATCCCTCAGCAGCTAATTTCTCGATAACTAATGGAAAATATGAAACTACTATGTCTCCATCATATTAAGACCAAGTTTGTATAATCAGCACCATAATTCACTATAAAATCTTCAAAATAACTGATAAATTTTGACGGGAACTTTGCAATTTATTGTCATTGATAAGAAACAGACTCCTGACAATCCATAACAAAGAAAGGAATCCCTGTTTATTACCTGACGAGGAGAAAGACAAAAAACGTCACCCACCTGTGTCGACCCGAGCTTTTCCCACCTACGCACTAATTGACCAAGACACATGGAACTCGACAGGTAATCAGCCATATTTATTTCCCCAGCACAACCTATAGTCTATTCGCTGTAAGGAGGCGAGAAATCATAACCTCTAACCTCTGTAACTCAAAAACTATTAGAGTAATCGAGCTAATATTTCTACTATTTGGGAAGAGTCAGTCACGGAATAGATGTGGAAATTTACAGCCAATTAGCGCTTGCCGTTTTTGAGTTACAGAGGATAGAGGTCATGATTTCTCGCCTACCTACAGCGAATAGACTAACAGCACTGGGTATCTGAACATGACCAGGAGCAAGCACTATCATCTTTCAGTTTCCATTTTTCGTATTTTCGTCTTCTTCTCAGACCCTAAACTCCAGCATACTTTTGCGCATACCTGTAGTTAATCAAATATTGTGATTAAGACTTACCCTGCGCTTAAGGTTGGTCGCCAGCTTTTTTTTTTTTTTTTTTTATCTTTCTCTCCGATTCTCTTTCCCTGGCTTGTATCCATTTGGCCTCATTCAGCCAACAGTTTTAAGACGTTTATCCCCAGGTGTCGATTTCTTCCTGTCGAGCGATAGCGAGCCAGCCTTGTATGGAGAAATCCGGCTTCGCCGGAGAAATTTTCTATCGAAAAATGTACAAATTTAGCTTTCTGTCAAAACAAATATATATGCTGGCTTGCTACCGCTCGCCAGGAAAATATGACACCTGGATGGCGGTAACGTCTTAAAACAGTATGCTGAATGGGGTCGAATGGATACAAGCCAAAGAGAGAGGGAGCCAATAACAAAAAAACGAGGGGGGCTCCCTTAAGTGGGATAAAATATCTTAAACAAATAAAGACGTAATTGATAGAAGTCTAAGCCCAGGATATATATATATATATATATATATATATATATATATATAAAAAAAAAGGATTCACTAGAACACAACGAAAATACTAAAGACGGGCCCCATACCTTCAAGCATACCCTGGCCAAGCATACCCTGGCCAAGCACGTTGTTTGGTATGAAAGAGTTTATATATGAACTCTGGATCATAGATCCTTTTGAAGTACACCCCTCTCCAATGATAACAGTCCCTTCACTCCAACAGAAACTGTGGTTTGGTATTCCTAAACAATTATTTCCCTTCGTAGCGCCGTTAATGGACGAAAAACTGATAAATGACGCTACCTTTAGAAATGAAAATGCTAATCCATCTAATCTCTCTACACAACACTCAATCCCACACTATTCGTTCGGTATCAAATGGTGGGAAGGGAAAGGATGGTTTAAGAATACCACTCTGTCACACTAGACCGGAGCCCAAAGTCATGGGGTTAGATTGTCTTCATTATTTTAGGAAAGTGAGGATAAGGACGCTTTCAGATATGAGGCAGAGCAAGAGTGAAGATCCTTGCCATGGCAGCATATTATCATTATGCTTAGGGTTCACGAATTATGTTCTCGTGAATAGTGCTTGAGTAGTGATTTGGTATGTAATTATTGCAGCCGATTGCAATTGTTTCTGCAATTATTGCAAAAAGTATAATATTTGAGTGTGTTTGTTACTGTCATAACACTTATTGCAACCACTATATTGATCAAATTTATATTCTATTGTCGTTACTATTTTGTTATTTGTTTTTGCATATTTTTAAATATTTCTATATCTGTGAATAAACAGTATTTCGTGTTCCAACTAAGATTAGGACAATTAATTTCACAAAATAAACAATTCGAGTAATCTATGCTCAAGGTAATAATATGATTGCAGTTATCCAAACTTTGTTTATTTCAGAATATAGTCGATATAAAGTACAACATTATTGAATGAAGTTTAATGCGTATACAGACAAAGTTGTTCAAGTTGCGATGGCGGTGTGGTGTAAAGTACAGTATGTGGTACCGGTAGTTAATGTACAGTATGTGGTCAGTGTATGTACAGTATGTGGTCAGTGTATGTTCAGTATGTGGTAGTTAATGTACAATATGTGGTGTAATGTACAGTATGTGGTAGTTAATGTACAGTATGTGGTAGTTAATGAACAGTATGTGGTAGTTAATGTATAGTATGTGGTGTAATGTACAGTATGTGGTACTTAATGTACAGTATGTGGTAGTTAATGTATGGTATGTGGTAGTTAATGTACAGTGGGTAGTGTAATGTATGGTATGTGGTAGTTAATGAACAGTATGTGGTAGTTAATGTATAGTATGTGGTGTAATGTACAGTATGTGGTAGTTAATATACAGTATGTGGTAGTTAATGTACAGTATGTGGTAGTTAATGTACAGTATGTGGTAGTTTATGTACAGTATGTGGTAGTTAATGTACAGTATGTGGTAGTTAATGAACAGTATCTGGTAGTTAATGTACAGTATGTGGTAGTTAATGTACAGTATGTGGTAGTTAATGAACGTTATGTGGTAGTTAATGTACAGCATGTGGTAGTTAATGTAAAGTACGTGGTAGTTAATGTATGGTATGTGGTAGTTAATGTACAGTATTGGTAGTTAATGTACAGTATGTGGTAGTTAATATACAGTATGTGGTAGTTAATGTACAGTATGTGGTAGTTAATGACCAGTATGTGGTAGTTAATGTACAGTATGTGGTAGTTAATGTACAGTATGTGGTAGTTAATGTATGGTATGTGGTAGTTAATGTATGGTATGTGGTAGTTAATGACCAGTATGTGGTAGTTAATGACCAGTATGTGGTAGTTAATGTACAGTATGTGGTAGTTAATGTACAGTATGTGGTACTTAATGAACAGTATGTGGTAGTTACTATGGTATGTGGTAGTTATGTACAGTATGTGGTAGTTAATAACAGTATGTGGTAGTTAATGTACAGTATGTGGTAGGCAATGTACAGTATGTGGTAGTTAATGAACAGTATGTGGTAGTTAATATACAGTATGTGACAGTTAATATACAGTATGTGGTGTAATGAACAGTATGTGGTTAATACAGTATGTGGTAGTTAATGTACAGTATGTGGTAGTTAATGTGGTAGTTAATATACAGTATGTGGTAGTTAATGTACAGTATGTGTTAATGTCAGTATGTGGTAGTTAATGTACAGTATGTGGTTAATGTACAGTATGTGGTAGTTAATGTACAGTATGTGGTAGTTAATGTACAGCATGTGGTAGTTAATGTACAGTATGTGGTAGTTAATGTACAGTATGTGGTAGTTAATGTACAGTATGTGGTAGTTAATGTATTATGTGGCTTATGTACAGTATGTGGTAGTTAATGTACAGTATGTGGTAGTTAATGTACAGTATGTGGTAGTTATTGTATAGTATGTGGTAGTTAATAATTATACAGTATGTGGTAGTTAATGTACAATATGTGGTAGTTAATATACAGTATGTACAAAGGGAGTACAAAGGAAATCAAGCAACAACAGATCCTATGACCCTTCTAGGTTGCTTGTCCTCCAAAACACTGAGGATCAAGTGTCCAAACAGTGGTTCAGAGTGGGAAAGGGAACATTGGAAAGGGAATTACTGCCCTGGAACTAATGTCCGTGGCAGGATTAGGAAGTTAGTAGGGGACAGATGGGTTAGTAACTGAGGGGGGGATAAAATAAAGTTATTCATTTACAAACGCAGTCAGTCGCGGGTTTGAAGCGAGATATTTGTCTAGGCGGAGTTTAAATGAATCAACGGTGATGCAGTCTATAACGTTTCGGGGAAGCCCATTCCACAAGTTGACAACTCGATTGAAGAAGAAATTCTTAGATTCGTGTGAGTTAAAAGATTTACCAATAATTTTGCAACCGTTTCCCCGCGTGTAATTAGATTGGTCGATAGTGAAGTGCTTACTACAGTTCATATTGTCGATGCCTTTGATGATTTTGAACACTTGAATTAAGTCACCTCTTAATCTGCGCTGGGTTAAAGGAAATAGATTTAATTCTCTAAGACGCTCTTCGTATGGTTTGTTCTTTAGGCTAGGTATCATTTTGGTGATACCTAGACGTTGAACTCGTTCTAGCTTGTTTATATCTTTTTGGTAATAAGGGCACCAGGATTGATTGCAGTATTCCAGAAGAGGGCGGACTAAGGAATTGTAAAGGGTTAGGATAACTTCTTTGGATTTATGCTCAAATGACCTGCCTATAAAGCCAATTATTTTGTTTGCCTTCTTAACAACTTCTGAACATTGTCGACTCGGTTTTAGGTTACTCGATATTGTTACTCCCAGATCGGTTTCTCTGTTTACATTCTTAAGCTGAGTGCCATTCATCGAATAGTTTGCTTTCTCATTTAGGTATCCGATATGTAGTACTTTACATTTATCCGCATTGAAACTCATTTGCCAAATTTGGGCCCAACATGACAATTTATCTAGATTGTGTTGCATATCGTCAACTTGTTCTTTTGAGAGTACGCTATTTGCAATTTGTGTATCGTCAGCAAATTTTGAGATTGTACAGGTGAGGCCCTCATCTATGTCGTTGATGTAAATTAGAAAGAGAATTGGTCCTAGTACCGATCCCTGGGGTACCCCGCTACTTACATTGGTCCATTTAGATGCCTTACCGTTTATGACTACTCTTTGCTTTCTGCCACTGAGCCAATTTTCTATCCATTTCAACACACCGTCTTGTATTCCATGCGCTTTTAGTTTTAGCAGTAAACGTTTGTGGGGAACTTTGTCAAAGGCCTTTTGAAAATCAAGGTATATAATATCTACAGCTTTACTCTCATCGTAGAGGTTGAGGATATCGTGGAAGAAAGTCTAAGAGGTTTGTTAAACAGGAACGTTTTTTACGAAAGCCGTGTTGAGTATCTTTAAGTAGGTTATTTTCCTCTAAGTGATTTACGAGTCTGTCTCGTATGACCGTTTCTAGCATTTTACATACAACTGAGGTTAAGCTAATTGGACGATAGTTACTGGATAGGGATTTGCTGCCTTTTTTTAATATCGGTGTTACGTTGGCTAGCTTCCACTGATCAGGCATAGTTCCAGACTGCAAGGATTTATTGAATAGTAAGTCAGTGGTTTGGAGAGCTCATCCTTAGCTTCCTTCAGAACTCTAGGCGAGATTGTATCAGGTCCAGGCGTTTTATTTACCTTGAGTTTATCTAAACAATTCAATACTTCTCTCTCTGTAACGGTGATATTGCTTAGAACATCTGAATTATCAATCTGAATCGGCGATGGTGTAGGGATATCACTGAGGTCTTCTGTTGTAAAAACTGATGCAAAGAAGGTATTGAAGGCATTACTCATTTGTACTTCGTCTTTGGTGTATTCTCCATTTTCATCGACTAACGGTCCAACAGTTGAAGTAACTACTTTTTTCTTTCTGATATAACTATAGAATTCTTTCGGGTTTGTTTTACTTTGATTCGCAATATGTAACTCTAAGGTCTTTTTACTTTGCTTAATTAACTTTTTGGCTTTGCGTCGTAGCTCTACAAATTCACCCGTTCTTCGTCATTTTGTGAGGATTTTAATCTATCATTAGCAAATTTTTTAGCAAGCAGGCAGTTTGAAATATCTTTATTCCACCATTTGGGCTTATTATTATGGCCTGGACGCCGTATTTTCGATGGTATGCAGTCTTGCACTGCTTTTAGGTAAGTGGTTTCGAATAACTTCCAAGATGTATTTATGTCATTATTGTTAATTAAAAGCTCCAGTCAGTTTCTTTAAACATAGCTCTAAGTTTATGGAAGTTTGCTTTCTTGAAATTAGGGACTTTTTCGATGCTACTATTTGGTTCGTTACTAGTAAACTTTAAAGTGAAAGTTATCGTACGATGGTCGCTGTTACTGAATTCATCACCAACATTCAAATTCTCTATTAATTCTTCTTTTGTTGCAAGTACAATGTCAAGAACGTTATTACCACGGAGTCGGCGTTCGAAACAAATTGATAAAGCGAACTCTCTTGCAAGTTCGTATACAAGTCATGTCCGGAGTGTGAAGTAAGAGTATCGCCCCACTTGGTCACAGGTAAATTAAAGTCGCCAAAAATTACGGTATCTTGCGAGTTACTTACATCTGCAATTTGATCATAAATTTCTCGTCCAGTTTGCACTGATTGAGCTGGAGGTCTGTATATTAATGCAAGTATTATTTTTGTACCTTTATTATTCTTTATTAGCACAAAAGATGCGTCGACGTTCACAATTTGAGGTTTTGACACGAGGGTAGGGTTAAGACTTTCTTTGATATAAAGTAAAACGCCACCTCCATTTCGATTTATTCGGCTTTTCCTCAAACATTACATAACCGGGAAGTGAATACTCTGCTAAAAAGTCTATCTTCTGTATTGAGCCAAGATTCTGTTATGCCAATCACATCATAATTTTCTGTAAACACTAGCTCCTCTAAATCTGAAAATTTATTGCGTATGCTACGAGCGTTTGCATAGAAAACCTTTAAATTTGTTATTTTAGAACTCACGGAACGCTCTTTAATAATATTTTTGGTTCTTGTCGGATCTACATTTATGTTTATGGCTGTCCTCGGTCCTCGCTGTCTTCGGTCCTTATCGCTGGTGGTCCTCGGTTGCCTCTGTTTTTTTCTTGGCGTTGGATGATTTATGTCACTGCTGCTTCTTCTCTGATGGCGTTTTTTGATCCATGGCTGCGGACTGCTTCGTGTAGGAGACGACCCATGCGTGCTGAACCCACAGGGTTTAGATGAGTGCCATCCTTGCGGAACAGAGTAGGCTGGTTGTAGAAGTTGTCCCAGAGGTTGATGAATTCAACTTCTTCCCTCAGACACAAATATTTTAGTCGGCTATTTGTGCTGAAGGCCTTGTCGTAGAATTTATCAGGTGCGTCGATCTAGGGGAGAATGCCTGAGATGATGATATTCCTTGACTTGTTTTTGTAGTGCTAGATCATCTTGCGATATTTCTCCATCAACTCTTCGGATCTGGTGTACATGACGTCATTTGAACCAACATGGATGACAAAAAGGGTATTTTCATTTGCATCCTTTGTGGTATCTTCGAAAGCTTCCACAATGTCGTCCAGTCCAGCTCCTGGGATGCAAAATCTTTTTCGTTGATTTGGGACTCTGTCGCAGAACTCTTCGACCTGTCCTCGTAGGATGGAATCCCCAACGAGCCTGGTCTCTTCTGGTTCGTCTTCCATCTCTACCAATATCTCAAATCTGTTTGACAATGTGACTGGTAGACGAGACCTTTTCTGCGTTGGCCGTGCACCGTTCCTCACTGGTGTAAATCCGGAAACCTGTGGTGGCGGGACTCTACGTACAGGTCGGGGAGAGGAGTGGTTAGAACGGGGGCGAGGGGTTGGTACTGTTCGTGCTAGCAGGCTTCTTGCACGAGGAGTGGGGGAGAGACTAAGGTGAACAGGGCGGCTGTCCTGGTTTGATGTCGGCTCAGGTTCGTCAGAAGCATCTGCTGCAGTGTCTACTGCAGGTGTTGGATTGTTGGCAGATGACGTTGGGGCGGTGGTGGATGCTGGAGTTGAAACAATTGGAGTTAGTGATACTCCAACGTTGAGTGTTACAAACTCTTGGAGTGATTCCAGCTTCCTGGTGAGGGCGTTGATCTTGTTGTGGGCTTCATCCAATTTTGCTGTCAAATCCTCTCGTTGCTGGCAGAGTCGGCAGACTTGTGGATCGGCAGGAGCAAACATGGAAGCACCAAACCTACCGGCGCAGTTCGTACAGGCACGAGGCATGGTGACGATCACTTTCTTCAGATCACTTCACTCACTTAAAAACACTTAACTCACTTTAAAAACACTAAACTCACTTTAAAAACACTAAACTCACTTTAAAAACACTTCACTTCACTTACTTAAATAGGCCTAACCGAAAACAAAAAAATTGAAATACACACAAATAGGTTATCAGCGGTGATAGCCTAACCGAAAACTAAAACAAAACAAAATTTGAATACGCAGTGATAGCCGAACCGAAAACAATTTTATGTTTATTTAAACAGAAATAGGCCACCAGGGGTTATAGCCTATCCTAACCGAAAACAAAAATTATGAAATACCGGTACGCAGAAATAGGCCACCAACGGTGAGAGCCTAACTGAAAATTTAAAAATTGAAGTACGCAGAAATAGGCCACCAGGGATGATAGCCTAGACTAACCGAAAACAAAAATAACCGAAAACAAAAATTATGAAATACCGGTACGCAGAAATAGGCCACCAGCGGTGATAGCCTAACTGAAAACTTAAAAATTGAAGTACGCAGAAATAGGCCACCAGGGATGATAGCCTAGACTAACCGAAAACAAAAATAACCGAAAACAAAAATTATGAAATACCGGTACGCAGAAATAGGCCACCAGCGGTGATAGCCTAACTGAAAATTTAAAAATTGAAGTACCGTACGCAGAAATAGGCCACCAGGGATGATAGCCTAGACTAACCGAAAACAAAAATATCCAAAAACAAAAAAGTATGAAATATGCAGAAGTAGGCTACCAGGGGTGATAACCTACCTAAAAAAGCTAAACAAATATATATATATATATAATAGAATATGTAACTAAATATACAATTCACCAAATAGAGATTATATAAAAATAAAGTGTAACTGCACACAAGGGGTTAATATACTGTATCAACAGATGGCACTGGTGTCACTGTAGGCTAGTCAAGCAGGATTATATTTAGATAAACAAAGTTATCAGTCAAAGGTTACTACAAGATCATGCAAGCAACAACTAAAATTACAGATATATATAGATACAGTAGGATACTGAATACGATAACTACTAGAGTTAATAAGAAAATACAAAGCTAGGTCGATTAGAGGTGTGCGTGCGTCGTCTGCTACAAGCTAGGATAACAAATGTAAACAACAATGTTCATCAGTCAGAAAAGCAATAAAATAACATGTACGGCAAATACAGAACTATGTGGAGGTTAAACAAGCACTTAACTACTGTTCATGCAATGAATAAAGGAAATTGGGATATGAAATACTCAAATTAGGATCGAGTTTTCTCAGTGGCGATGCGGAGCTGTTGGCGATGCTAACGCCGGCGGGTGAGTGTGTATGTGGTAGTTAATGTACAGTATGTGGTAGTTAATGTACAGTATGTGGTAGTTAATATACAGTATGTGGTAGTTAATATACAGTATGTGGTAGTTAATATACAATATGTGGTAGTTAATGTACAGTGTGTGGTAGTTAATGAACAGTATGTGGCAGTTAATATACAGTATGTGGTGTAATGTACAGTATGTGGTAGTTAATGTACAGTATGTGGTAGTTAATGTACAGTATGTGGTAGTTAATGTACAGTATGTGGTAGTTATTGTATAGTATGTGGTAGTTAATAATTATACAGTATGTGGTAGTTAATGTACAGTATGTGGTAGTTAATATACAGTATGTAGTAGTTAATGTATGGTATGTGGTAGTTAATTTACAGTATGTGGAAGTTAATGTACAGTATGTGGTAGTTAATGTGCAGTATGTGGTAGTTAATGTACAGTATGTGGTAGTTAATGTATAGTATGTGGTAGTTAATATACTGTACAGTATGTGGTAGTTAATGTATGGTATGTGGTAGTTAATGTACAGTATGTGGTAGTTAATGTACAGTATGTGCTAGTTAATGTACAGTATGTGGTAGTTAATGTACAGTATGTGGTAGTTAATGTATAGTATGTGGTAGTTAATGTACAGTATGTGTTAGTTAATGTACAGTATGTGGTAGTTAATGTACAGTATGTGGTGTAATGTACAGTATGTGGTAGTTAATATACAGTATGTGGTAGTTAATATACAGTATGTGGTAGTTAATGTACAGTATGTGGTAGTTAATGTACAGTATGTGGTAGTTAATATACAGTATGTGGTAGTTAATATACAGTATGTGGTAGTTAATATACAGTATGTGGTAGTTAATGTACATTATGTGGTGTAATGTACAGTATGTGGTAGTTAATATACAGTATGTGGTAGTTAATGTACAGTATGTGGTAGTTAGTGTACAGTATGTGGCAGTTAATATACAGTATGTGGTAGTTAATGTACAGTATGTGGTAGTTAATGTACAGTATGTGGTGTAATGTACAGTATGTGGTAGTTAATGTACAGTATGTGGTAGTTAATATACAGTATGTGGTAGTTAATGTACAGTATGTGGCAGTTAATATACAGTATGTGGTAGTTAATGTACAGTATGTGGTAGTTAATATACAGTATGTGTTAGTTAATATACACTATGTGGTAGTTAATGTACAGTATGTGGTAGTTAGTGTATGATATGTGGTAGTTAATGTACAGTATGTGGTAGTTATTGTACAGTATGTGGTAGTTAATGCACAGTATGTGGTATATATGTACTGTATGTGGTAGTTAATGAACATTATGCGGTAGTTAATGTACAGTATGTGGTAGTTAATGTACAGTATGTGGTAGTTAATGTACAGCATGTGGTAGTTAATGTACAGTATGTGGTAGTTAATATACAGTATGTGGTAGTTATTGTACAGTATGTGGTAGTTAATATACAGTATGTGGTAGTTAATATACAGTATGTGGTAGTTAACATACAGTATGTGGTAGTTAATGTACAGTATGTGGTAGTTAATATACAGTATGTGGTAGTTAATGTACAGTATGTGGTATTTAATGTTCAGTATGTGGTAGTTAATGTACAGTATGTGGTAGTTAATATACAGTATGTGGTAGTTAATATACAATATGTGGTAGTTAATGTACAGTGTGTGGTAGTCAATGAACAGTATGTGGCAGTTAATTTACAGAATGTGGTGTAATGTACAGTATGTGGTAGTTAATGTACAGTATGTGGTAGTAATGTACAGTATGTGGTGTAATGTACAGTATGTGGTAGTTAATGTACAGTATGTGGTAGTTAATGTACAGTATGTGGTAGTTAATATACAATATGTGGTAGTTAAAGTACAGTGTGTGGTAGTTAATGTACAGTATGTGGTAGTTAATGAACAGTGTGTGGCAGTTAATGAACAGTATGTGGCAGTTAATGAACAGTATGTGGTAGTTAATGTACAGTATGTGGTAGTTAATGTATGGTATGTGGTAGTTAATGTACAGTATGTGGTAGTAAATGTACAGTATGTGGTAGTTAATGTACAATATGTGGTAGTTAATGTATAGTATGTGGTAGTTAATGTACAGTATGTGGTAGTTAATGTATAGTATGTGGTAGTTAATGTACAGTATGTGGTAGTTAATGTACAGTATGTGGTGTAATGTACAGTATGTGGTAGTTAATGTACAGTATGTGGTAGTTAATGTACAGTATGTGGTAGGTAATGTACAGTATGTGGTAGTTAATATACAGTATGTGTTAGTTAATATACAGTATGTGTTAGTTAATGTACAGTATGTGTTAGTTAATGTACAGTATGTGGTGTAATGTACAGTATGTGGTAGTTAATATACAGTATGTGGTAGTTAATGTACAGTATGTGGTAGTTAATGTCCAGTATGTGGCAGTTAATATACAGTATGTGGTAGTTAATGTACAGTATGTGGTAGTTAATATACAGTATGTGGTAGTTAATGGACAGTATGTGGTAGTTAATATACAGTATGTGGTAGTTAATATACAGTATGTGGTAGTTAATGTACAGTATGTGGTAGTTAGTGTATGGTATGTGGTAGTTAATGTACAGTATGTGGTAGTTATTGTACAGTATGTGGTAGTTAATGTACTGTAAGTGGTAGTTAATGAACATTATGTGGTAGTTAATGTACAGTATGTGGTAGTTAATGTACAGTATGTGGTAGTTAATGTACTGTAAGTGGTAGTTAATGAACATTATGTGGTAGTTAATGTACAGTATGTGGTAGTTAATGTACAGCATGTGGTAGTTAATGTACAGTATGTGGTAGTTAATGTACAGTATGTGGTAGTTAATGTACAGATTGTGGTAGTTAATGTACAGTATGTGGTAGTTAATATACAGTATGTGGTAGTTAATATTCAATATGTGGTAGTTAATGTACAGTGTGTGGTAGTTAATGTACAGTGTGTGGTAGTTAATGAACAGTATGTGGCAGTTAATGAACAGTATGTGGTAGTTAATGTACAGTATGTGGTAGTTAATGTACAGTATGTGGTAGTTATTGTATGGTATGTGGTAGTTAATGTACAGTATGTGGTAGTTAATGTACAGTATGTGGTAGTTAATGTACAGTATGTGGTAGTTAATGTACAGTATGTGGTAGTTAATGTACAGTATGTGGTAGTTAATGTATAGTATGAGGTAGTTAATGTACAGTATGTGGTAGTTAATGTATAGTATGTGGTAGATAATGTACAGTATGTGGTAGTTAATGTACAGTATATGGTAGTTAATGTACAGTATGTGGTAGTTAATGTACAGTATGTGGTGTAATGTACAGTATGTGGTAGTTAATAAACAGTATGTGGTAGTTAATGTACAGTATGTGGTAGTTAATGTACAGTATGTGTTAGTTAATGTACAGTATGTGTTAGTTAATGTACAGTATGTGGTAGTTAATGTACAGTATGTGGTGTAATGTACAGTATGTGGTAGTTAATGTACAGTATGTGGTAGTTAATGTACAGTATGTGGTAGTTAATGTACAGTATGTGGTGTAATGTACAGTATGTGGTAGTTAATAAACAGTATGAGGTAGTTAATGTACAGTATTTGGTAGTTAATGTACAGTATGTGGTAGCTAATGTACAGTATGTGGTAGTTAATGTACAGTATGTGGTAGATAATGTACAGTATGTGGTAGTTAATGTACAGTATGTGGTAGTTATTATACAGTATGTGGTAGTTAATATACAGTATGTGGTAGTTAATGTACAGTATGTGGTAGTTAATGTACAGTATTTGGTAGTTAATGTACAGTATGTGGTAGGTAATGAACAGTATGTGGTAGTTAATGTATAGTATGTGGTAGTTAATGTACAGTATGTGGTAGTTAATGTATAGTATGTGGTAGTTAATGTACATTATGTGGTAGTTAATGTACAGTATTTGGTAGTTAATGTACAGTATGTGGTAGTTAATGTACAGTATGTGGTAGTTAATGTATAGTATGTGGTAGTTATTATACAGTATGTGGTAGTTAATATACAATATGTGGTAGTTAATGTACAGTATGTGGTAGTTAATGTACAGTATGTGGTAGTTAATGTACAGTATGTGGTAGTTAATGTACAGTATGTGGTAGTTAATGTACAGTATGTGGTAGTTAATGTACAGTATGTGGTAGTTAATGTACAGTATGTGGTAGTTATTATACAGTATGTGGTAGTTAATGTACAGTATTTGGTAGTTAATGTACGGTATGTGGTAGTTAATGAACAGTATGTGGTAGTTAATGTATAGTATGTGGTAGTTAATGTACAGTATGTGGTAGTTAATGAACAGTATGTGGTAGTTAATGTACAGTATGTGGTAGTTAATGTACAGTATGTGGTAGTTAATGTACAGTATGTGGTAGTTAATGTACAGTATGTGGTAGTTACTTTATATACCAGGATATAGTTTGTTTAAATATGACCGAACAAGTAAGAGGGGTGGCGGTATAGCAGTGTTTGTCAGGAGTACATTAAAAAGCTGTATTAAATCAGGTATTAGACTAAATAACGATAATGAAAGTGTTTGGGTAGAGGCTAGCGAAGGTAGTGAGATCATAGTTATTGGAGTTATGTATAGACCGCCAAATATGAGTAGAAATGACGGAACGTCATTATGGGAGGAAATTAAAATGGCATCAAGGTTTAGCAATGTGTGCATTATAGGGGATTTTAATTTTCCGAATATAGATTGGCAGCATCAAATAGGAGACTCTGATTCTGAGGAGTTTATAGAGGTAGTACAAGATAGTTTTTTATTTCAATTCACAGATACGCCGACTAGAGGTAATAATATTCTCGATTTAGTTTTCAGTAACAATGAACATATGGTAAATAATGTAGAGATAGGGGACCACCTAGGAAATAGTGACCACAATTATGTGTATTTTAATATACAATGGAAAGGTAATACCAGAGAGAATACAACATTAATACCTGACTTTAGATAAGCCAATTATGGTGGGTTAAGAAGAGCCCTATTAGCGGACCCTATGGTCAAAAAATTAAGTCGATCCAGGTGTCCAAATGAGTGTACCCCTTCTCAGGCACCTGTCATCTTAAGTCAGGAAGAGACGTCAACCTTGGTAGATACATACGATCAATTTTATCAAGTCAGTATTCAATGCACAAAATAAATACATCCCCAAAAGAAAATTTAGATCAACACAGAACCAACCCAAATGGATGAATAATAGACTATTAGATCTTCTAGGACAAAAGAGAGGAATATATAGAAAAATTAGAAAAGGCGAAATTCACCTACTTGCTTACTAACAGAATCTATCAAGACAGGTAAAAAGGATATTAGGAAAGAAAAAAGAAATTATGAAATTAAGGTTGCCAATGACTCAAAAAATAATCCTAAAGCTTTTTACCAACTATATAAATCCAAGGTTAGAGATGTAATTGGTCCCCTTAAAACTTCGATAGGAGAAATGACAGAAAATGATTTAGAAATGTGCAGTACATTAAATAGTCAATTTCTTTCCGTTTTCACTAATGACAATTTGGCACAGTTTCCAGAAGTCCGTAAGGTATAGTAGCGATAGTATAGAAAATAGGTTAAGTACGGTTACTATAAGTAGAAATGATGTGCTTAAGGAAATTGACAGACTGAAACCTCATAAATCGCCTGGTCCTGATGAGGTATATGCTAGAGTATTAAAAGAATGTAGGGATGAGTTAAGTTAGCCATTAACATTTTTATTTAACAAGTCATTGGAGACAGGTATAGTTCCAGAAGCTTGGAAGCTTGCAAACGTAGTTCCGATCTTCAAAAAAGGTGACAAATCAATAGCATCCAATTACCGTCCCATTAGTCTTACATCAATCATAGGAAAGCTACTAGAGTCAATTATTGCTAGTAAAATTAGAAACCACTTAGATACATTTAATTTAATAAATTCTTCTCAGCATGGATTCACTCAGGGACGTTCTTGCCTTACTAATTTGCTTAGTTTTTTCTCAGAGGTATATGAAGCAGTAGATAATGACAAGTCATAGGATATAATATATTTAGATTTCAGTAAAGCTTTCGACAGAGTCCCCCATGAGAGATTGATGAGAAAGGTTGAGGCGCATGGAATAGGTGGGGCGTTGTTGGGATGGATTAGGTCATGGCTAATTGGTAGGAAGCAGAGAGTCAGCATAAATGGTACGAAGTCAGAATGGGGAGCAGTCAAAAGTGGTGTCCCCCAGGGATCTGTATTAGGTCCTCTGTTGTTTGTTATATACATAAATGACCTTGATTTAGGTATAACTAGTAGGATAAGTAAATTTGCAGACGATACCAAAATGGGGAGAACAATTGATTCAGATAGAGATATAGAGTGCCTCCAAAGGGATCTAGATACCTTACACGAATGGTCAGTAAATTGGCAGATGAAGTTTAACATTGACAAATGCAAGGTATTAAAGATAGGGAAGATGCATACAAATGTTAAATATAAATTAGCTAATGTTGAATTAGAAAACTCGAATTGTGAGAAAGATCTAGGTGTGTTTGTTAGCAATGATTTGAAGCCTAGACAACAGTGTATAAGCGTTCGAAACAAGGCAAACAGGATTCTCGGGTTCATCTCAAGGAGTGTGAGTAACAGAACTGCTGATGTTATCTTAAAAATTTACTTGTCATTAGTGAGACCCCATATGGATTATGCTGTTCAATTTTGGTGTCCTTATTACAGAATGGACATAGATTCATTGGAGAGAGTACAACGTAGAATGACAAAAATGATCCATAATATTAGAAATCTTCCGTATAAAGAAAGGTTGAAGAAATTAGGCTTACATTCGTTAGAGAGGACGCAGAGTTAGAGGGGATATGATAGAGGTGTTCAAGTGGGTTAGTGGGATTAACAAAGGGGACATGACAAATGTACTAAAGCTCAGTGATAGCGAAAGAACTCGTACCAATGGTTTCAAATTAGATAAATTTCGTTTCAGAAAAGATATAGGCAAATATTGGTTTGGTACCAGAGTTGTAGATGGGTGGAATGGACTACCAAGTGCTATAGTGGGATTAAAAACGATAGGGAGCTTTAAGATAAAATTGGATAAGCATATGGACGAGAAGGGTTGGGTGTGAAGGGGGATCAGCAGGGTTGGGCCAATCAGCGCTCTGCAGACCCCCGTAATCCTGCGTTAATCTCTAACCGTTTTGGTAAGATGATCCTCAGGGTATTAGAGTGTTGAGCCTATAATTGGGCTTTGTAATTGGGGTTGTGTGGGACAGGGATCTGCCTTGCTTAGGCCAATCGGCTTTCTGCAGACTCCCATTTTCTTATGTTCTTATGTTCTTATGTAGTTAATGTATAGTATGTGGTAGTTAATGTACAGTATGTGGTAGTTAATGTACAGTATTTGGTAGTTAATGTACATTATGTGGTAGTTAATGTACAGTATGTGGTAGTTAATGTACAGTATTTGGTAGTTAATGTACAGTATGTGGTAGTTAATGTACAGTATGTGGTAGTTAATGTACAGTATGTGGTAGTTAATGTACAGTATTTGGTAGTTAATGTACAGTATGTGGTAGTTAATGAACATTATGTGGTAGTTGATGTACCGGTATGGTATGTGGTAGTTATGATTGGTAGCTATGGGGTTGGTATTGTGATGTTGGTGGTGATGGTAGTGATGATGGATGTGGTGGCTGTTGTAGTGATGACTGTGGTAGTAGTGATGAATGTGGTGATAGTGATGATGATGGTTGTGGTGGCTGTTATAGTGATGACTGGTGTAGTAGTGATGACTGTGGTGATAGTGATGATGGTAGTGATGGCTGTGGTAATGGTATTGATGATGGTTGTGGTGGCTGTTATAGTGATGAGTGTGGTAGGAGTAGTGATGGCTGGTAATGATAATGATGATGGTTGTGGTGGCTGTTATAGTGATGACTGGTAGTAGTAGTGATGACTGTGGTGATAGTGATGATGGCTGAGGTACAAAGGAGTACAAAGGAAATCAAGCAACAACAGGTCTAGTGACCCTTCTAGGCTGCTTGTCCTCCAAAACACTGAGGATCAAGTGTCCAAACAGTGGTTTAGAGTGGGTAAGGGAACATTGGAAAGGGAAGTACTGCCCTGGAACTAATGTCCGTGGCAGGATTAGGAAGTTAGTAGGGGACAGATGGGTTAGTAACTGAGGGGAGGATAAAATAAAGTTATTCATTTACAAACGCAGTCAGTCGCTGGCTTAATGCGAGATTTTTGTCTAGGCGAAGTTTAAATGAATCAACGGTGCTGCAGTCTATAACATCTCGGGGAAGGTCGTGATGATGGTGGTGTAGGTGGTGATAGCTGTGGTAATGGTAGTGATGATGGTTGTGGTGGCTGTTGTAGTAATGAATGTGGTAGTAGTAGTGATGGCTGAGGTAGTGATGATGGTGGTGTGCGCGCGTCCCTGGTAGTGAAGAGGGTCAGTCATCACCTGTGGCAGAAGAGAGGGAAAGAGAGAAAGAGAAGGAAGGAGATGGATGATGGTGGTGGTGGTGGTAGTAGTGGTAGTGGTAGTGATGGGGGGTTGTGGTGGTGGTGGGGATGGGTTGTTGTGGTGGTGGTGGTGGGAGGCTTGGGTTGTGGTGGTGGTGGGGATGGGTTGTTGTGGTGGTGGTGGTGGGAGGCTTGGGTTGTGGTGGTGGTGGGGATGGGTTCTGGTGGTAGAGTTGGGTTGTGGTGGTGGGGATGGGTTGTGGTGGTAGTGGTAGGGATGGGTTGTGGTGGTGGTGGTGTAGGGCATGGGTGATTGTGGTGGGGATGTGAGGTGGTGGTGGTGGCGATGGTTGGTGGTGGTGGTGGTACTGAAGGTGGTGGTGGACTGAGGGGCGGGGACCTACTGAAGGGAGGGAAGAGGAGGGCGCCACACCGATCGATTGTTGGAGGAGCAGCTGGGTTAGGCAGGACACCGCTCACCACCACCACCATTCCTTCACTCCACCACCACCACCACCATTCCTTCACTCCACCACCACCATTCGTTCCCTCCACCACCACTACCATTCCTTCACTCTACCACCACCACCATTCCTTCACTCCACCACCACCACCATTCCTTCACTCCACCCCCACCATTCCTTCACTCCACCACCACCACCACCATTCCTTTACTCCACCACCACCACCATTCCTCCACCACCACCAAATACAACCACCATCGTGTCTACACTAATCCAGCTCCACCATAACCACCACCAATACACCTTCACTCCACCACCTTTCCTGCACCTCCACCACAACGCCTCCATCATCACAACCAACTAATATAATGAAAATGAATAAATTTGAGTAAAATAGAATATTTGAAATATTTTCAAATTTGACCTTGACCTTTAACCCTTTCTGTACCATGGAGATCCTTTTTATCTTTTTCGAATCCCTTCTGGTAGCAAGAGGATTTGTCTAGCAAGTTCTTGTATTCTTTTATAGATGGCCCAGAAATCCTGACTCCTAACCTCTATACTATAACTAAAAAAAACCCATTATAGTAATCAAACTATCATTTCTATCATTTGGGAAGAGTCAACCAAGGATTAGGTGTGTGAATTTACAGCACATTTGTTCTAGCCCTTTTTGAGTTACAGAGGTTAGAAGTCACGATGTCTGGTCTACCTATAATAAATGAACTATAGGTATAATTAAGTAACACTCCGTTCTTAACATTAATCATCAATTACAGACCCCAATGCACTTGAATAAACTAATGAAAGCATAAGGTCCTTCCGGGATTCGAACTCGGGACACCACACCCAGAACATAAGCCTCTAAACCATTACACCACCAAACAAGGAGTTCGTGAATATAATGGGTGAAGTCAATTTGGCTATAAGAAAATCCTATACCCTGTTCCAAATAGGTAGGCCAGAAATCGTGGATCCTGACCTCTGTAACTCATTCATTCATTTATATATATATATTCTAGTATTTATTAAGGGGAGGTTTTTAGTGCGTTTCCTAGACTTCCATCAAGCTTGAAATTACACCCCCTTGACCCCCTTTCAAGATAACTAATGGGGCAAACGTCTTAATATCTCAAAAGCAATGGGGCTAAACGAGGGAGAAAGGGGTAAAGAAAAAAATCCCTCAAGTGGAAATCTCCCCTTAACCCCTTGAGTACCAGCGACGTGTGCTATATTATATTCTACCTATATTTAGACGATATTATGCAGCTTAGGAAGGATCAGTGGTAGTTAAAAGGGTTGGTTGGCATGGTTTAAAGCCTTATTATTGCTAGAGGTCCTTCCTAAGCTGAATACAATAGTCTAATAGTTGCCAGAATATGAGGAAAAGGACGTCCCTGGTACTGAACGGGTTAATTAATGTATCATGTTTTATTCCACGCAACCAAAGACTAATTCATTTGAGTTTAGGGACGGGATTATAGTCATGAGGCGACATATTATGTAGCAGCCATGTTGAGTGCTGACTCACATATTATGTAGCAGCCATGTTGAGTGCTGACTCACATATTTCACTACGCTACTAAATCAAGGTCAGTGGTACCAGGCATAAACACATTACACACACACTCCCACCCACACATTCACTCCCCCACATACACACCCTCCCCCACACACACACATACACACACACACCCACATACACCCCCCATACCCACACCCACCTCCACACATACACACACACGCCCACCCACCTCCACACACACACACACACACACACACAAACACATACCCCTCCCCTCCCCCCCCCCCCCCACACACACACATTATGTACAGAATATTACACACATCTTAACACTATCTGGTGCAACGTCTCGGGGTTATTATGATATGTTGTTATAATATTATTGAGGGTTTTGATTGATGTTGCCATATGTATTGCCGTTGTCATTTCCGACCAACGCATATTTAGTTTCTCCTTAGACTAAGAACAAAAAACTCCCCAGTCCCCCTCCAAACTATAAATAAATAAAACAAAATAAAAATAAACAAAATAAATATAAACAAAATAAAAAAAGCCACCCAGACCGCCTCCAAGATAAATACGTACATTTTTCGGTAGGCCGGCTTCTCCTAAATCGATACCTGAATAGGGTGAGGTGTCTTATAATGACCCAACTAATGAGGTGAAACGTTTTAAAATCTCCAAACCCATAAGGTGTAAATATGGAGAGCGGTAATGTGCTTATACCCTGTTCCAAATAAAAAGGCCAAAACTCTTAAGGGGAGATTTCCACTTGAGAGATTTTTTTTCTGGACCCCTTTCTCCCTCATGTTTAGCCCCCATTGCTTTTGAGATTTTAAGAGGTTCGCCCAATTAGTTTGGCGATTTTAAGAACTTTCGCCCCATTTATGTAACTTTCAAGACTTTTCGTGCCCTTTAGGTGTCGATTTTTTCCTGGCGAGCGATAGCGAGCCTGTAATTTAAGAGCAACCGGCCTCCGGCCGGGACATTTTTCTACCGAAAAATTTACAAATTTATCATGAAAGGGGATCTAGGGGGTGTAATTTTAAGCTTGATGGAGGTCTAGGGAACAAACTAAATACCTCCTCTTAAGGGAACACTGGTTATTTTGGGGGTCTATCTATTTATATATTCATATATATTTGTTTTAGTTTCCTCGCTAGACCTTCATCAAGCTTAAAATAAACTCCCTAGACCCCCCTTAATTATAAATTTTTTAATTTTTCAATAGAAAATGTCCCGGGCTTATCTTAAAATTACAGGCTCGCTATCGCTCGCCAAGAAAAAATCGACACCTAAATGGCACGAAAGGTCTCGATATTGAAATAGAAATGGGACGAAAGGTTTTAAAATCGATAAACTAATGGGGCAAACGTCTTCAAATCTGAAAACTGATGGGGCTAATGATGAGGAAGAAGGGGGACCAGAAAAACGACCCATCTCCCATTAAGCATTAAACTCTACGACTCACAAACGACTAGGCCACTAGGGTATAATAATTATATATTTCTCTACTGTACCATTTGGAAAGGGTCAGCCAGGGAATAGGTGTGTGGCAATTTATAGCCCATTTGCTCTAGCCCTTTTTTGAGTTACAACGGTTAGGGTTCTCGATTTCCGGCCTGCCTATTTGGAACAGGGTATAGTGCGGACTGATGGTGTGGTATAAGGGGTGGTGTGGTATAAGGGGTGATGTGATGTGGTGTAAGGTGTGGCGTGATTGATCAAGGGTGTGGTGGTAGACTGGTGTGATGTGATGTGATGTAAGAGGTGGTGTGGTTGATAAGAAGGGTGTGGTGGAAACGTGGTAGAGTGGTGTGATGTGATGTGGTGTATGGGGTGGTGTGGTTGACAAGAAGGGTATTGTGGCATTTTTTTTTTTTTTTTTTTTTTTCTATATTCCAACTTACTTCCTCTCGGGCATAGGCTGAGAGCCTTAACATTCACCGCTTTACAATGAACAGTGAAGCCCGTGAGGTCTTGTTCCAGTCTAGGGAGTGAGACATGTGAAGCACGTAGAGTACAACGAGCACCTGCCATCTTGCCTTCACATGAGGCACGGTGCTCACTCATGGCCCGAAACGACCCCATCTCTGAAGCCACCTCGTTCCCGTGCTTCACTGTCTCACCCCCTACACTCGGACTCTCACACTTACACACACACAACGCCACCTGTTGAGCAGATAACTCACCAGGCATTGCACCCCTATAGTATATTTTGAATATGGGAATATTCATACAGTGCTATTTAATCAGGGAACAATGAGGATATTTTATTGACGTTTCGGTGGGCTTTGTGATAATGCACTGATACTAGGTACAGCACAAATTCCATCCCAATAATATCTTCCCATTGATACATCGGGATTTGAACCCGGGACCATTGGATTACCAGGCCAGTGGCAAGACCACTCCACCACACCTGGTAGAGTGGTGTGATGTGGTGTAAGGGGTGGTGTGATTAACAAGAAGGGTGTGGTGGAATAATGGTAGAGTGGTGTGGTGTGATGTGGTGTAAAGGGTGGTGTGGTGGAATAGTGGTAGAGTGGTGTGGTGTAAGGGGTGGTGTGGTTGATAAGAAGGGTGTGGTGGAATAGTGGTAGAGTGGTGTGGTGTGGTGTAAGGGGTTGTGTGATTGATAAGAAGGGTGTGGTGGAATAGTGGTAGAGTGGTGTGGTGTGGTGTAAGGGGTGGTGTGGTTGATAAGAAGGGTGTGGTGGAATAGTGGTAGAGTGGTGTGGTGTAAGGGGTGGTGTGGTTGATAAGAAGGGTGTAGTGGAATAGTGGTAGAGTGGTGTGGTGTAAGGGGTGGTGTGGTTGATAAGAAGGGGTTGTGGTAGTGGTAGAATAGTGTAGGTGGTGTGGTGTAAGGGGTAGTGTGGTTGATAAGAAGGGTGTGGTGGAATAGTGGCAGAGTGGTGTAAGGGGTGGTGTTGTTGATAAGAAGGGTGTGGTGGAATAGTGGTAGAGTGGTGTGGTGCAAGGGGTGGTGTTGTTGATAAGAAGGGTGTGGTGGAATAGTGGTAGAGTGGTGTGGTGTGGTGTAAGGGGTTGTGTGATTGATAAGAAGGGTGTGGTGGAATAGTGGTAGAGTGGTGTGGTGTGGTGTAAGGGGTGGTGTGGTTGATAAGAAGGGTGTGGTGGAATAGTGGTAGAGTGGTGTGGTGTAAGGGGTGGTGTGGTTGATAAGAAGGGTGTGGTGGAATAGTGGTAGAGTGGTGTGGTGTAAGGGGTGATGTGGTTGATAAGAAGGGTGTGGTGGAATAGTGGTAGAGTGGTGTGGTGTTGTTGATAAGAAGGGTGTGGTGGTAGAGTGGTGTGGTGTAAGGGGTGGTGTGGTTGATAAGAAGGGTGTGGTGGAATAGTGGTAGAGTGGTGTGGTGTGGTGTAAGGGGTGGTGTGGTTGATAAGAAGGGTGTGGTGGAATAGTGGTAGAGTGGTGTGGTGTGGTGTAAGGGGTGGTGTGGTTGATAAGCTACAGACCAACATGGTGAAACACATACAATAGCACTGGATATATCAAAGGCATTTGATAGAGTCTGGCATCAATCCTTATTGTCGAAGATGTCACACTACGGCCTTGCATCATTAGTTCCACTAATTTCTTCTTATCTTCATAACAGAAAAATATGTGTAATGGTAGATGGCCTTTATTCTCAATTTCACTCAATAAATGCTGGTGTTCCCCAGGGATCAGTTTTGGCCCCAACTCTGTTCCTCATTCATATCAATGATCTCATATCTACCACTCATAATCCAATACATTCCTACGCAGATGACTCAACACTCCACAGTTCCTTCACATTTACCAATTCTTTCACCCAACCCGATCTTATAAATTCAAAAATAAACACTGCAATTTCTCTGAACCAGGACCTTTCTAGAATTAATGAATGGGGACAAGAGAATCTAGTTTCCTTTAATGCACAGAAAACCAAGTACATTCAATTTTCTAACCGACAGAATCTCACTGACTCCCATATATTTTTTAATGATGTAAATATTCCCACTTCCCCTAGTATTGACATTCTCGGTGTAACATTAACTACTAACTTGAGCTGGACACATTATGTTAGAAGCATTGCTAAGAATGCCTCTAAAAAACTGGGACTCCTGTACAGAGTTCGAGAATTCTTCACTGACGAGCAGTTGGCCGTAATATATAAAGTCATGTGCGCTCTCAGATGGATTACTGTTCACCTCTGTGGGGTGGAAGTGGAGTGGTTGCATTGAGGCAGTTGGACAAAATTCAAAATAAAGCTATTAGATTAATCAATAACCCTGCAATCACACAGGACCTTCCTACATTAGCCATACGAAGAAACGTTGCATCCCTTGCATTATTCTACAGATATTTTCACAGCAATTGTTCCGAGGAACTTGCTTCAATTGTGCCGCCTCTCCACATCTTTCCCCGTAGAACTAGGGCAGCTGAGAGCGCCCATGAATTTACACTTTCTCCTCCACAATGCAGAACTTCTGCTTATCAGAATTCATGTATCCCTAGAGCTACTACTCTTTGGAATTCACTTCCCTCGAATTGCTTTCCACAAACTTACAATCAACAAATGTTTAAATCCAGTTGTTACAAACATTTTATGAATGGAGGATGCCTTTAGGCACATGGACCTTTTTGTTTTATCTGTGTTTTTCCTTCCTCCGTTCATTGTCTCTTAAAAAAAAAAAAAAAAAAAAAAAAAAAAAAAGGGTGTGGTGGAATAGTGGTAGAGTGGTGTGATGTGGTGTAAGGGGTGGTGTGGTTGATAAGAAGGATGTTGTGGAATAGTGGTAGAGTGGTGTGGTGTGGTGTAAGGGGTGCTGTGGTTGATAAGAAGGGTGTGGTGGAATAGTGGTAGAGTGGTGTGGTGTAAGGGGTGGTGTGGTTGATAAGAAGGGTGTGGTGGGTGTGGTGGAATAGTGGTAGAGTGGTGTGGTGTAAGGGGTGGTGTGGTTGATAAGAAGGGTGTGGTGGACCAGTGGTAGAGTGGTGTGGTGTGGTGTAAGGGGTGGTGTGGTTGATAAGAAGGGTGTGGTGGAATAGTGGTAGAGTGGTGTGATGTGGTGTAAGGAGTGGTGTGGTTGATAAGAAGGGTGTGGTGGAATAGTGGTAGAGTGGTGTGATGTGGTGTAAGGGGTGGTGTGGTTGATAAGAAGGGTGTGGTGGAATAGTGGTAGAGTGGTGTGATGTGGTGTAAGGGGTGGTGTGGTTGATAAGAAGGGTGTGGTGGAATAGTGGTAGAGTGTGTGGTATAAGGGGTGGTGTGGTTGATAAGAAGGGTGTGGTGGAATAGTGGTAGAGTGGTGTGATGTGGTGTAAGGGGTGGTGTGGTTGATAAGAAGGGTGTGGTGGAATAGTGGTAGAGTGGTGTGATGTGGTGTAAGGGGTGGTGTGGTTGATAAGAAGGGTGTGGTGGAATAGTGGTAGAGTGGTGTGGTGTGGTGTAAGGGGTGGTGTGGTTGATAAGAAGGGTGTGGTGGAATATGGTAGAGTGATGTGGTGTAAGGGATGGTGTGGTGTTAAGGAAGGTGTGGTGGAATAGTGGTAGAGTGGTGTGGTGTGGTGTAAGGGGTGGTGTGGTTGATAAGAAGGGTGTGGAGGAATATTGGTAGAGTGGTGTGGTGTAAGGGGTGGTGTGGTTGATAAGAAGGGTGTGGTGGAATAGTGGTAGAGTGGTGTGGTGTAAGGGGTGGTGTGGTTGATAAGAAGGGTGTGGTGGAATGGTGGTAGAGTGGTGTGGTGTAAGGGGTGGTGTGGTTGATAAGAAGGGTGTGGTGGAACAGTGGTAGAGTGGTGTGGTGTAAGGGGTGGTGTGGTTGATAAGAAGGGTGTGGTGGAATAGTGGTAGAGTGGTGTGGTGTAAGGGGTGGTGTGGTTGATAAGAAGGGTGTGGTGGAATAGTGGTAGCTAGAGTGGTGTGGTGTGGTGTGATGTGGTGTGATGTAAGGGGTGGTGTGATTGACAAGAAGTCAATCACACAGGACCTTCCTACATTATCCATACGAAGAAACGTTGCATCTCTTGCATTATTCTACAGATATTTTCACAGCAATTGTTCCGAGGAACTTGCTTCAATTGTGCCGCCTCTCCACATCTTTCCCCGTAGAACTAGGGCAGCTGAGAGCGCCCATGAATTTACACTTTCTCCTCCACAATGCAGAACTTCTGCTTATCAAAATTCATTTATCCCTAGAACTACTACTCTTTGGAATTCACTTCCCTCGAGTTGCTTTCCACAAACTTACAATCTACAAAAGTTTAAATCCAGTTGTTACAAACATTTTATGAATGGAGGATGCCTTTAGGCACATGGACCTTTTTGTTTTATCTGTGTTTTTCCTACCTCCGTTCATTGTCTCTTAAAAAAAAAAAAAAAAAAAAAGGGTGTGGTGGAATAGTGGTAGAGTAGTGTGGTGTGGTGTGGTGTAAGGGGTGGTGTGGTTGATAAGAAGGGTGTGGTGGAAACGTGGTAGAGTGGTGTGATGTGGTGTGGTGTAAAGTGTGGTCGAAGTATGGTGTGACTGAAAATAGGGTGTGGTAGAAACGTGGTACTGTGATGTGGTGTGGTGTGGCTGAAAGGAGGATGAGGTGGAAATGTGGTGTGGTGTGGTATAAGGTGGTGTAAGGCGTGGTGGGAATGTGGTAGAATGGTGTGATGTGGTGTAATTTAAGGTGTGGTCGACATGTGATGTGACTAATAATAGGAGTGTGGTGGGATTGTGGTGGTAATGTGATATGGAGTGCTAGTGCGGTGTGGTGTGTTAGTGCGGTGGTGTGTACTGGGGTGGTGTGATGTGGTGGTGTATGGTGTGACTGACAAGAAGGGTGGGGTAGGAATGTGGTAGGAATGTGGTAGTGTGATAGTAGTGTGGTGTGGTAGTGTAAGGTGAGATACGTAGAAGAGAACGTTACCTAATAATATACACGTGGAAAATCGCAGAGGGTTTAGTACCAAACCTACATACTCCGATAGTCATGAAATTCAGTGATAGGAGAGGCTGGGAATGCGATATCCCCCAGATGAATAACAGGGGTGCTATGGGCTCTCTGCGAGAGGGCTGGTTATCACACAGAGGCCCACGTCTCTTCAACAAACTCCCACGGCGAGTAAGAGACATGAGGGGCGTCTCTTTAGACAACTTCAAGAGAGCCCTCGATGTCGAACTGCAAAATGTCTCTTCAAACAGTCTGCTGCACCAAAACACAACCTACAACGAGGGGCGACGCGCTCCTCGGTGCTGCTAGGAGAGTGGCGAACACAACCTTAGGTGACCTTAGGTAGGTATGTCTGACAAGAGGGTTGTACTATAAATGTCATAGTGTGGTGTGGTGCGGTGGTATAGGTGAAATATGGCTGACAATAGAGGTGTAGTATGGAGTGGTAGTGTGGTGTGGTGTGGTGGTATAAGGTGAAATGTGGATGACAATAGAGGTGTGGTGGTATAAGGTGAGATATGGCTGACAATAGAGGTGTAGTATGGAGTGCTAGTGTGGTGTGGTGGTATAAGGTGAAATATGGCTGACAATGGAGGTGTAGTATGGAGTGGTAGTGTGGGTAGGATGACAATAGAGGTGTAGTATGGAGTGGTATAAGGTGAACTATGGATGACACGGAGGTGTAGTATGGAGTGGTAGTGTGGTGTGGTGGTATAAGGTGAAATATGGATGACAATAGAGGTGTAGTATGGAGTGGTAGTGTGGTGTGGTGGTATAAGGTGAACTATGGATGACAATGGAGGTGTAGTATGGAGTGGTAGTGTGGTGTGGTGGTATAAGGTGAAATATGGATGACAATGGAGGTGTAGTATGGAGTGGTAGTGTGGTGTGGTGGTATAAGGTGAACTATGGATGACAATGGAGGTGTAGTATGGAGTGGTAGTGTGGTGTGGTGGTATAAGGTGAACTATGGATGACAATGGAGGTGTAGTATGGAGTGGTAGTGTGGTGTGGTGGTATAAGGTGAGCTATGGATGACAATGGAGGTGTAGTATGGAGTGGTAGTGTGGTGTGGTGGTATAAGGTGAACTATGGATGACAATGGAGGTGTAGTATGGAGTGGTAGTGTGGTGTGGTGGTATAAGGTGAAATATGGATGACAATGGAGGTGTAGTATGGTGTGGTGTGGTGTGGTGTGGTGGTATAAGGTGAGATATGGATGACAATAGAGGTGTAGTATGGAGTGCTAGTGTGGTGTGGTGGTGTGGTGTAGGGGTGGAATGTGGTATGGTGTAAACTAAGGTGAGATGAGGGGTGTGCTAGAAATGTGGCAGTGTGGTGTGTTGTAGTGGTGGGGTGGAGTGTAGTAGTAATGGGGAGTGGTGTAGTGGTATGGAGTGTGGTCAAGTGGTGTGATTGGCAGGAGAGGTGTGGTGTGATTGGCAGGGGGGGTGTGGTGTGATTGGCAGGAGAGGTGTGGTGTGATTGGCAGGGGGGGGTGTGGTAGTGTGGTGGTGTGGCAGTTCTGGTGCAGGCAGGACTGAATAACTTAACCACGCCTCCTGCCACACTCACACACATACGTACACACTCACTAACCAATACGCACGTTCACTTTTACAAACACACACACTCATACACACGTACGAACAATCACTCATACACACACGCTCACATTCATACTCTTGCTGCACTGAAGGACACACATACACGCGCAAGTACACACGTTCAATTACACACACACATACTCTCTCTCTCTCATTGGTTCTACACTCACACTCACACTATACACACACATACACTAACACGCAGTCGTACACAAACTCACCAAAATATATAAACACATGAACATATACACAACCACACGCAACTGTACAAACACGCTTACAATTACACACACACACACAGAGACAGACACACTGGCACTGAACGTCACTCCTTATTACAACTGCCCATCAACTCACACATACTCACACAATCACACCAGCTCATATTTCCACACGCTACATTTTCCTACAACTATACCCTGTTCCTAATAAGCAGGCCACAACTCTTGAACATTAACCTTTATAACTCACAAACAACTGGAGTCATCGAGCTAATATTTCTACCATTTGGAAAGGGTCAGCCAGGGAATAGGTGTGAACATTTACAGCCCATTTGCTCTAGCTCTTTTTGAGTTACATTACAGAGATTAAGGTTTACGATCTCTGGCCTATATATTTGGAATAGGGTTTACATTGTTTGTTTTTCTTTTTTAATGAATAGAAGGACCCACCTATTTCCCATTCTTATGGGGCATTTTAGACATACAGAAGAGCGACCATTACTTGTATTACTGCATGTCCTCAAACATTTCAGTAATGTAAGCATGTTTCCTTATATATATATATTTATATATTTATATATATATACTGTATATATATATATATATATATATATATATATATATATATATATATATATATATATAAATATGTACATATATCTATCTATCTATCTATTGCCTGACGCCGTGATCCCGAAGGGGTGGCCACGAACGAACCGCCCCCATGCACCTCTGTCCCCAGTCAGTCGACGCCCCTCCCCCCAACCAGCACCGCCTTCGTTCATGTACTTCCTCACTCCATCCTTCCACCTCATATTCGGTCTACCTCTCCCCCTCTGTCCCTCCACCTCGCTCTCGTACACCCTCTTAGTCATTCTCTCGCTTTCCATACGTTCCATATGGCCGAACCATCTCAAGTTGTTCCTTTTCACACTTTCCAGCACATCTACCTCCACACCACACCTCCTTCTTACTTCCTCATTAGTCTGTCTATCCCTCCATGTAACTCCGCACGCACTCCTTAAGTAATTCATTTCCACTGCTCTCACTCTTGGTCTGAGTCTCTCAACCAACGTCCATGCTTCGCTTCATATACATATACATATTCATATACATATATATATATATATATATATATATATATATATATATATATATATATATATATATATTGTTTTTTCTTCTTAATTATCAAAGTGACATTAACAAAGTGGTGTCCTATCTATCTTATTTTAGTCCCCTTATAGTTTATCTTATTTTAGTCCCCTTATAGTTTATCTTATTTTAGTCCCCTTATAGTTTATCTTATTGCAGCTCACTTATAGTTTAGTCCCCTTATAGTTTAGTCCCCTTATAGTTTAGTCCCCTTATAGTTTAGTCCCCTTATAGTTTAGTCCCCTTATAGTTTAGTCCCCTTATAGTTTAGTCCCCTTATAGTTTAGTCCCCTTATAGTTTAGTCCCCTTATAGTTTAGTCCCCTTATAGTTTAGTCCCCTTATAGTTTAGTCCCCTTATAGTTTAGTCCCCTTATAGTTTAGTCCCCTTATAGTTTAGTCCCCTTATAGTTTAGTCCCCTTATAGTTTAGTCCCCTTATAGTTTAGTCCCCTTATAGTTTAGTCCCCTTATAGTTTAGTCCCCTTATAGTTTAGTCCCCTTATAGTTTAGTCCCCTTATAGTTTAGTCCCCTTATAGTTTAGTCCCCCTATAGTTTAGTCCCCTTATAGTTTAGTCCCCTTATAGTTTAGTCCCCTTATAGTTTAGTCCCCTTATAGTTTAGTCCCCTTATAGTTTAGTCCCCTTATAGTTTAGTCCCCTTATAGTTTAGTCCCCTTATAGTTTAGTCCCCTTATAGTTTAGTCCCCTTATAGTTTAGTCCCCTTATATAGTTAGTCCCTTATAGTTTAGTCCCCTATAGTTTAGTCCCCTTATAGTTTAGTCCCCTTATAGTTTAGTCCCCTTATAGTTTAGTCCCCTTATAGTTTAGTCCCCTTATAGTTTAGTCCCCTTATAGTTTAGTCCCCTTATAGTTTAGTCCCCCTATAGTTTAGTCCCCTTATAGTTTAGTCCCCTTATAGTTTAGTCCCCTTATAGTTTAGTCCCCTTATAGTTTAGTCCCCCTATAGTTTAGTCCCCTTATAGTTTAGTCCCCTTATAGTTTAGTCCCCTTATAGTTTAGTCCCCTTATAGTTTAGTCCCCTTATAGTTTATCTTATTGCAGCTCACTAAATTCAACCTAGTTGCTCTCCAATTCGGCCCTCTGCCACGTTCATTTCAAAATCCAGGTCTCTCACCCTTGTCCTCTGTAGCGGGGAGAACCTTGTACCCCTGAGACACAGGAATGCAGACCTGAGGAGAGAGAAAGAGAGCCAGCATCTCATCCAAGTTATGACTTGGCTTCTATGCTTCTATGCTGTTCAGCTAATCTGACATAGAAGACACTTGCTGAAGGTCCCATATCTCCCGAAGACGAGAATACCAGGAGTAAAGCTCCCCCTTCACTCCGACAGACGTTTCCAAAACTCTGATTTGCAAAAAAAGTTGGTTTTAGGGTTTCTAATAACATCAAGTATTGCAGGTGTCACACAAGAAGTTTTATCGTCTATAAATTCAGCGTCAAACGAAAGAGGAGTCTATTAATTTTAGTCTGCATTATTGTATATGTAAAGATAAAACTGTAGTTTATAGTTCAAATTATGTACATGTAGGGAAGTGATAAAATGGCCAACACAATGTTTGTTTTTGTTTTTTTGTAAACGTTCTTGTATTCCTTCTCATATTAATTCAAGTCTTCAAACAAACAAAAATCCGATTTTACACTCTACGTCTATTTTCCCTAGAATTAATGGCAGGATAGCCTAATATTTCCAAACCTCCACAGAACGGCAAAAGAGCGATTCCAAAACCTGATGATAAATGTGAACGTTCTAGCTCCCCGGCCCAGCTAATGAGCTACCCAATTTTGACTGAAAAATATTCCTATATTTGCGATTACATAATTGGCAGCAAGGGGGCTATGATAATGACTGCACAGCATTTGTAGGCTGGCATATGGGCAATGTACAGTCGCGCTAATTAGTGATGTTTCGGCACCATGTATGTTTTGATCGATAATTGGTATCAGCAATATCTAGGTTAAATTTCTTCATATCGAGTGAAATATACAAATATGTTCCTATACTTACCCACCCTATTCAACATCTGACAGACATTAATACAGCACAGAGCAAGCCAAACGTAATGACAGCTGGGACATGACTTATTAGCGCGACTGTACACTCTGATGCCATAGTCTCTGGCCCATTCATAAATATTCGTGGAATTGACCTATTCCTTATTATGGAAGGATATCGCTAGAACCGAATTAATGATTATAATTTTCTAGACATCAACTACAAAACTATTTATCCTATTCATTCTGACAGACTTATCTCGAAGGAGGGTCTTTAAGCTATTTTAGTGTTTATTTGTTTTCTTAAGGGGAGGTTTTTAGTGCGTTTCCTAGACTTCCATCAAGCTTGAAATTACACCCCCTTGACCCCCTTTCAAGAAATTTGTAAATTTTTCGGTAGAAAAATGTCCCGGCCGAAGGCCGGTTCCTCTTAAATTACAGGCTCGCTATCGCTCGCCAGGAAAAATTCGACACCTAAATGGCACGAAAGGTCTTAAAAGTGACATAAATGAGGCGAAAGTTTTTAAAATCGCCAAACTAATGGGGCGAACGTCATAAAATCTCAAACGCAATGGGGCTAAACATGAGAGAGAAAGGGGTAAAGACAAAAATCCCTCAAGTGGAAACTGTTCTACCATTTTCTCAAAATGTCCTACCATAAAACATTTTCCAACATTCCAAGTAGAGCAGATACTTATGTGTGAAGTTTCCACATTTAACCCCTTCTGTACCGACGACATCTTTTTAATTTAGAGCTATATTTAGACGGTTTTGTGCAGCTAAGGAAGGACGTCTACCCATTTATAAGGCTACAGACTATCTCAATTCATCCCTTTAGCTGCCATGTATCCTTCCTAAGCTTCATAAAATCGTCTAAATGTAGCTGAAGTCAAATAAATAAGAAGTCACGGTACAGAGAGGGTTAAGGGAAGGTTTTTAGTGTGTTTCCTAGACTTCCATCAAGCTTGAAATTACACTCCCTTGACCCCCTTTCAAGATAAATTTGTAAATTTTTCGGTAGAAAAATTTCCCGGCCGAAGGCCGGTTCCTCTTAAATTACAGGCTCGCTATCGCTCGCCAGAAAAAAATCGACACTTAAATGGGACGAAAGGTCTTAAAAGTTACATAAATGGGGTGAAAGTTCTTAAAATCGCCAAACTAATGGGGCGAACGTCTTAAAATCTCAAAAGCAATAGGGCTAAACATGAGGGAGAAAGGGGTAAAGAAAAAAATCCCTCAGTGGAAATCTCTCTTTATAGTACTGAATTTCTATAGCTCCACCTTCCCTCCAAAGATGTTTGTTTGTTTGTGTTATACTTCAACAATCTGGAGACAGTACAGTCGGCCTAATAAGTGATGTCTCGGCACTAAGTACATTTTGATCAATAATTGGTATCAGCAACATCTACAACTTCATTTAATCGTTTCGAGGGAGATACACAAACATGTTCCTACACTTATCCACCCTATTCAACATCTGACAGACATTAATACAGCATAGAGCAAGCCAAACGTAATGACAGCTGAGCCATGACTTATTAGCGCGATCGTACAGTATATATTCTAAAAAGACCGTATTTAATCCATTCTGTACCGGCGACGTCTTTTATATTTGATTTCAGCTACATAAAGACGGGTTTATAAAGCTTGTGAAAGATATCTATTGCCTGACGCCGTGATCCCCGAAGGGGTGGCCACGAACGAACCGCCCCCATGCACCTCTGTCCCCAGTCAGTCGACGCCCCTCCCCCCAACCAGCACCGCCTTCGTTCATGTAGTTCCTCACTCCATCCTTCCACCTCATATTCGGTCTACCTCTCCCCCTCTGTCCCTCCACCTCGCTCTCGTACACCCTCTTAAGCAAGGTTCACACATTGGCGAGTCGGAGCGCAACTCCAACGCGAGTGATGACATTTTTGCACTCGCCAATGATTATCCCAAATTCGCCGACACTCGCCGACACTCGCACAGACTCGCGTGGACTCGCGCTGCACCGCGTACACTCGCGAACGCGGCCAAAAATTTCAAAAAGGCATGAAATTTGGAGAGTCAAGTGGGAGTAGGACGCCAACTCGCATAGAGTCGCGTAGACTCGCGTAAACTCCTGTAGACTCGTGTGACACTCATGTAGACTCGCGTGACACTCGCGTTGTACTATTTAGAAATTTAATGATCGCGAGTCTACACGAGTCTACACGAGTCCACGCGGGTCTACGTGAGTCTACACGAGTACAATAGGAGTCAACACTATATGTAAACAACCAATATTGCCAAAGGCTAGTTTAACAGGAGTCAAACAGGAGTCAACACGACCCTAACGCGAGTTAACACGGGGTAACGTGAGTGTAACACGCGTGTGGCGAGTCTATGCGAAACAAACACGAGTTTACGCGATATTAACGCGAGTCAATGCGAAACCAACGTGAGTCTACGCGAGTAACGGTGAAACCAACGCGAGTCTACGCGAGTGGTGTGCGACTGCTGGCAACACCGCGCGAGTAGGTGGCACCACCGCGTCAACACCCCCTATAAAAAGGGACCGCCCGCGGTGCCTCCTCCACTCTCCACCGTGACCCCAGCAAGGACCCATTGACCCGTGCCGCACATCGACCCACGCTGCCCTACCACGCTGCCTGCCCTACCACGCTGCCCTACCTGCCTGCCCTGCACCATGCCTTTGCCCAAGGAGAAGGTGGCGGCCACCAAGTCTCGGAAGGGTGGTGATGGTGTTGTGAAGAAAGGCAAGGCTACACCTCCCGAACAACCCCGCATCGCACCCCCTGCCAGGAGGCCTGTTGCGTCGCAAGAGTTGGACGACTCTGATGAAATTGTGCCGGACAGCCAGCCCAGTGGACATGAGGACATGGACGTGTTTGATGGAGATATTGAAGCTGACGACAACCAGGATACTGGGCCCAGCAAGGATACTCAGACCAGTCAGGACACCCAAGGTAGCCTCAGTGACAGTGATGATGATACCCCTGACCCCCCTGGCAGTGCGGGCCCTGTTCGTTATGGCGCCATTAAGAATAATAAGTTGACAAGGGTGATCTTGAGCGACGAGACTGAGGACATGCTGGCCGAGTGGGTGAAGGACACCCCCATGTTATATATGAAGCGTAGCAAGGCCTACAAAGATACGCGCAGGAAACTCCGCGCCTACGACGAGAAGGCTGCTACCCTGGGTGTTAATGTCACAGGTTAGTACCCACAACCAAACATGCACCATGATATATTAATTGTAATAAGTGATTGAATACCTTGCTGTTGTGTGCTTGGTTTGATTCCATGTGTTTTATACGTGAAATACATAAATACTATTATGTTAAAGTTTGCTAAATTGGCATATATGTATGTGTGTTGCCAGTATCATATACATCCCTCTACGTTTGTATTTAACAGCATTAACTAATAATGTATTATCAACCCATGTTTGGCCTGTTAAATTACGGATATAAATCATATATATAAAGGGGCCTTGCTTAATAAATATTACTCTTTACACAGGCGGTAATCTGGCACATTGGGTCCGCAACATGCGGTCCAGGTACTCAAAGCTGAGCGATATGAAGAGTGGATCGGGAACACCTGGGACATTCGAGGGCAAGCCACTATCAGAGAGGGACACCTGGATCATGCAGAAGTTTGCCTTCCTCAAAGGGCACATCTCCCGCGTAAAGACCAAGGTCACAGCTAAGGTTAGAACTAATATAAACATACCTAATATGTGTGAAAACAATATATACTTAAAGAACTGTTCGCTATCACATTTGGAAAATATTATTTAACCATGTATACCTAGGCTATTAATGTCTGTTAATAACGTGCTTATCTTGTGCATATACAGTATATATGATTTTATACATATATTAATTCATGGCTGTTAATATCATGCTTATCTTGTGCATATATACTTGAATTCATACATTTATAATGGAAGGCTTCATGTAAACATAAAATGTATTTTCTTATATTTATTTATATTGTCAAGGTACATATATTTAAGTATACTAAAATAGGTTAAAGGTCTTATTTATATAGGATATATTAATGTTTCTGTGTTTCAGTTACCAAACCCGACCGTGGACGTCTCGCCGGATGTGAATGTGGAGGTGATTGGCGATGAGGAGAGTGATGGAGAGGACACTGCCATGTCCCCTCCAACCAACACAACTCCCACTGCCAGGTCCAGCAGCCAGAACAAGCGGCGGAAGTCTGTAGAGGCAGTCTCACCTGTGGAGGTAAATATGAAAACATTTAACATATGTCATTACGAGAGTATATTAGTCATTACGAGAGTATTATATAAATCCTATGTTCGTGTACGCTGCCAATAGCAAATAATTCCTGTAGAGGAAGACATATGCATCCGGGGGAGAAAAACATAAAAAGGTTATTATCATAACTTACCATGACATGTATGTATTATTTTATAAGTACAAAAGGTGTTTAACATGCATACTCTTGTTTCTACAGCTGAGTGCGACGCGGGAGGCGATGCGGGAGGACATGTCACGCCTGGTGACATCCCTGGCTGGGAAGGAGACCAAGTATGGACAGTTCATGGGGTACTTGGAGCAGCAGCTCGAGAGGCTCCCTGACGCTGTAGGGGAGGTATTGTCATGGAGGATAATGCAGTAAGTCCTTCAGGCCAGGGATGAGGTCACCCTCTCCACGTCACCCCAGATGGCGATACCAGCAAACCCCCCGCAGTTGCACACCACACCACCAGGCCCCCCGCAGTTGCACACCACACCACCACAGATGCAACCCCAGCCAGGACCGTCACGCATGCCAGGAGCCTTCACAACCCCATCATT
The DNA here is from genome assembly GCA_032716605.1 of Paralithodes platypus. Lineage (NCBI taxonomy): Eukaryota > Metazoa > Arthropoda > Malacostraca > Decapoda > Lithodidae > Paralithodes > Paralithodes platypus. The sequence goes on from CM064531.1 coordinate 1,617,115, forward strand.
CTCAGAGCTGATGGCGGGTACGCCATTCAGGTCTCCTGCACATATACATGAATGGTGGGCGGGGTCGCTTACCCCTACACATGGCGCCAACATTGCAACAGTGGTTCCCTCAAGCCCAGCTACTAGTAGGCCGCCAACACCAGGGAACTTCCTATAAACAAGGTTGAACACCCAAGTCAACACCCCCAGGCCTGGGGATGACGAAAATGTGTGAAACCTTTGTGTATAATAATAAAGTCATAAACCCCCCAGTGATGGGAATGACGAATATATGTAATACTATGTCTACACATAAAATGAATATCTCTTATTATTTTTATACTTTCTGCTATATATTTACATACTATATTACTTTCGGCTATATATTAACATGCTATATATCTATGTTTCTGATGATAATAAACTATGTGCCTCCAGCTGTTGTTTTGGATCCAAAATATATTATTAGAGTTTATCTGTTAAAATTCTCAACAAAGTTTCCTTTTATAAACATGGAAATTACTTGTCAACAGAGAAAAAATATAAGTTAATATGAATTCAAGTTGTGTTATAAATAATATTGATATTAACATCAATAATGAAGAGAGAACAAATACCATATAATATGAATGAAATAGGTTTCTGGAATAATATTATTATTAATATAACTATTTATGTGGAATATATGCAAAGGATATATGATGATAAATAATAATATACAGATTTATATCCAACATGAAATATAAATAAATAAAAGATATAAATTAAATATAATATATTAAACATTATGAAACTACATAGGAAAAGGTGAACACCATAATATATGAGACTTTATAAAAAGCGAATAACAAATAGAGAATATATATTAATGAGGTTGAATTGATTTAGAACATGATTAACAACATAATATAAATATCTAAACTACAAAAATATTAATGAAAGCAATGGCAACATATGGATACATACCTTTATATCAGGTCGTTCTGCCAGGGGACACTGCCCCTGGGTGATGAGCAGTATTCGGTGAGGTGCTGGCGTTGCCTCTTGGCCTGGGCTGTCACGACATTCCCGAATAGTCTCTGGAGGGGATTCAGCCTGTCCCGCACCTCCCTCCAACGCCCAGGGATGATAGCATGCGTCTCAGGGTCCTCCTCGTCCGCTAGGTTGGCGTGGAGATTAGGGTACCTCATTCGCATAAGGTTATGCATGCAGCAGCACGCCATCACCACGGACTCAACACGGGACGGGTGGAGGGCAATGCTGTGGAGGAGGCACCTGAACCTGAATTAGGGAGAGAAAGAACATGTATATTTAAACACTGAATAGTATAATTCATATTAAATAGGGAAATAATGGTTAGGATCATGTATAGTTAAAACTCGACTTGCAGACGTGGACGACTCACACTCTGTGGATGTGGGGGAGATGTATTAATCCATATTAATTATAGGGAGAATGGTTACGAGCATGTATAGTTAATACCTGACTAGTATACTTCACATTAGTAGGGTGCCATCACCGATACCTGTATTTATGGTCAAACATGTCACATAATCATACACATACCTGGATGCCATGATGCCAAAGGCGTTCTCAACAACTCTGCGAGCCCGGGACAGTCTGTAGTTGAAGATCCGTTCAGGTACAGTCAGTCGCCGGGTAGAGTGTGGCTTCATCAACCACCTTCGCATGGGGAAGGCGTCATCACCCACCAGGAAGTAGGGAACAGGTGTGTCGTCGTTGGGCAGGGGTTCGGCAGCAGGGAGTCCCAGGGTGCACCAATCCAATGCTGCTCTGATATTGGTTCTGATAAAGACCCCACCATCTGAGCAGCTACCGTGATTACCCACGTCACAGTAGAGGAACTTGTAGTCGGCGTCTACAATAGCCATGAGCACGATGGAGTGGAAGCCTTTGTAGTTGTAGAATTCTGTACCGGCATTTGATGGCGCAGTGCTTTCCATCGATGGCACCAACGGTATGTGGGAAATCCCAGCGCTTGGCAAACTCACTGGCAACCACCTTCCATTCCACCGGTGTCCTGGGGCAACGTATAACCTCCTCCTGGTATTCTGCAATGATGGCTTCGCATGTTGCAGGCACAATGAGGGAGATGGTGGTCCGGGCCACACGGAACGCGTACTGTAGGCTAGGATATGAGTCACCAGTGGCCAGGTAGCGGTGTGTGATTGCAATCCTCAGCCCAGGTGACAAAGCCTCCCTCCAGAAGGTGTCCTGCTTCTCTACCCTAGGCCCGACACATGCCACCAACTCCCTAAACATGTGGACGTCCACACGTAGGAAGTTCCGGAATCCTTTGGGGTCCTCTCTCTCAAGCTCCTCCATAAGTTGTTCGTACACACCGAACTGTGGCCGTCTCAGTAGCCAGCTCCTAGCCCAAACTCTCCTTCGTGGCCTTTCCCCTTGACGTCTTTCTTCAGCCTTCTTTCTCCTCCAGCTCCTCTAGGTCTAGGAGACGCATCTGCATCTGCAGTACGAGCACAGCTGCCGTTCTCCGCCTCCTGATGGTCATGGTGTGTGGGTGGGTGGGTTGGGCTGTATCCTGCAGAGTAACGTCCGTCCGTGGTGGTGTTGCGAGCTGTGAACAATGGTGCCAGTGGGGGCCTCTTTATATATGTATCCTGACACTCGCCAACACTCGCACACACTCATGTTAGACTCCCATACACTCCTGTTAACTTCCTATAGACTCGCGTGCATCTCGTGTAAACTCATGTAAACTCGTGTAAACTCCTGTGACACTCGTGTAGACTCGTGTAGACTCGCACTATTCGTACCCTGGAATTTGACCGTTATTTTTCAAATTTTGGCGGTGCGTGTTGGGGTCGTGTTACACTCGCCGACACTCGCGTAAACTCCTGTGAACTCGTGTAAACTCATGTAAACTCGTGTAAACTCGTGTTATATTTGTGTTATATGCGTGTTTACTCGCATCAGCTGCTACTCGCGTTGGGTTCGGGCTCCATCAACGGCGATATGCGGCGAGTGTGACTCGCGTTGGCCTCGCGCTCCGACTTGCCTATGTGTGAACCTACCTTTAGTCATTCTCTCGCTTTCCATACGTTCCATATGGCCGAACCATCTCAAGTTGTTACTTTTCACACTTTCCAGCACATCTACCTCCACACCACACCTCCTTCTTACTTCCTCATTAGTCTGTCTATCCCTCCATATAACTCCGCACACACTCCTTAAGTAATTAATTTCCACTGCTCTCACTCTTGGTCTGAGTCTCTCAACCAACGTCCATGCTTCGCTTCCGTAAGTCAGTGTCGGGATTACCACACTGTCATGCAAGGACTTCTTCACTTCCATACTGACCACCCTATTTCTTGTTACTGCTTTTAGCGTTCCTACAACCCTCTTCCCCTGTTGTACCCTCTCCCGCACCTCTTCATCCATAGTCCCATCTTTACTCAACACACTGCCCAGATACTTAAAAGAGTTGACGATCTTCATAGATTTCCTCTTGAGAGATTTTTTTCTTTACCCCTTTCTCCCTCATGTTTAGCCCTATTGCTTTTGAGATTTTAAGACGTTCGCCCCATTAGTATGGCGATTTTAAGAACTTTCACCCCATTTATGTCACTTTTAAGACCTTTCGTCTCATTTAGGTGTCGATTTTTTCCTGACGAGCGATAGCGAGCCTGCAATTTAAGAGGAATCGGCCTTCGGCCGGGACATTTTTCTACCGAAAAATGTACAAAATTTATTTTGAAAGGGGGTCAAGGGAGTGTAATTTCAAGCTTGATGGAAGTCTAGGAAACACACTAATAATTTCCCCTTAAATAATTTTAATTCGGGTCTAGTCCCACGTTTTATATATTTGTAATATATTTTATGTAGGAACTATTTATTTGTACATTCTTACCGACACTGTTTATGTACGATTATGATGCATTATGTATTATGTATTTTGTATTTTGTTTAAGATGATTTTATTGTATGAACAGCCATTGTATATTTAAAGGAAATAAAATAATCTGAATCTGAATCTGAATCTAATGAGTGGAAACTTGCAAATGTTTATACCAATATTTTTAAAAGGTGATAAATCTATGGCTTCAAATTACCGTCCAATTAGTTTGACATCAGTTGTAGGCAAATTATTAGAGCCATTTATTGCGCACAAAATCAGAGAGCACCTAGAACGTCACCAATTAATTAAATATTCTCAGCATGGATTCACGACGAGTAGGTCCTGCCTCACTAATTTATTGACATTCTTTTCCCAAGTATATGAAGCAGTAGACAATGACAAACAATATGATATAATATATTTATATTTCAGTAAAGCATTCGATAAAGTCCCCCACAAAATATTGCTGAGGAAATTAGAAGGTCATGGAATAGGCGGAACTCTATTAAGTTGGATTAAGTTATGGTTAATTGGAAGGAAACAGAGAGTTAGCATAAATGGTATGCAATCAGACTGGGTGTAGTTAAGAGTGGAGTCCCACAAGGATCTGTTTTAGGCCAACTGCTGTTCATCATTTAGGCTAGCCTATATTACCGACCTTGATGTAGGAATAATTAGCAAAATCAGTAAATTTGCTAAAATAGAAAGAGTGATTAATTCTGATAATGATATTGGGTGTGAGAGGGATCTGTCTTGTGTGGGCCAATCGGCTTTCTGCAGACTCCCATTATATTATGTTACTATATAGACAGACAGACAGACAGATAAATAGTCATACACACATACAGACAGATAGATAAATAGTCAGTCAGTCATAATATTACTTCATAAAAAGGTATACATACACTTTTTACAGAGGTAATGAAGCAGTAAACAATAAGACAAATAATAACTCAAATTCCTTAACGCATACTTGGTTTTGTGTTCTGTACATAAACAATTATTGATCTGATAGCATAGAAAGAGAGAGAGAGAGAGAGAGAGAGAGAGAGTGAGAGAGAGAGAGAGAGAGATGCTAAACATCATTTATTCATCAATGAGTAAGGACGCCTCGCCGAGTGGCCGCCACCACCACACTGCCTCAGCTGGTTGAGTTGGCTACCCACGGCTATCAATCTGCTCTCTCTCGCTCGCGCTCTCTCCTCTTCGTCTTGTTCGTTTCTATTTCCTTCCCTGCCACCCCCATCTTCCATTTCTCTCTTTCCCCCCCTTGCTCTTCTTAAAAACAATTGTTATCTCTCTCTCTCGTGTGCCGCTTTTACCCTCCACTTTTTGTCTTCATTTCTTCGTTATCCTGTTCATGACTTGTTCCGTTCATATTTGTCCCCCTTTCTCCACCCTTGTCCTTCTCTCTCGCTCACCTCTCCACCTAGTTTCTCACTGTCACTTTCTCTCTTTCTGGAGTTCCACAGGGATCTGTCCTTGGTCCACTATTGTGTGTATCATAATTATATGTCAATGACATCGATATTAATCTGTTACGTGTGATATCCAAGTTTGCAAATTATGTTAAACTTGGAGTATATGTGAAGGATTCTAAAGGGGTTGACAAACTCAGCATGGATCTAGACAGACTGGATGAAGGAACATAAGAACATAAAAAGATGGGAGTCTGCAGAAATCCGATTGGCCCACACTTATTTCCACTAATTTCTTCTTATCTTCATAACAGAAAAATGCGTGTAATGGTAGATGGCCTTTATTCTCAATTTCACTCAATAAATGCTGGTGTTCCCCAGGGATCAGTTTTGGCCCCAACTCTGTTCCTCATTCATATCAATGATCTCATATCTACCACTCATAATCCAATACATTCCTACGCAGATGACTCAACACTCCACAGTTCCTTCACATTTACCAATTCTTTCACCCAACCCGATCTTATAAATTCAAAAATAAACACTGCAATTTCTCTGAACCAGGACCTTTCTAGAATTAATGAATGGGGACAAAAGAATCTAGTTTCCTTTAACCCTTAACTGTCGGCGCGCAACATAAGTCGAATTAAATAAAGCTGGACTATGTGGCGGCGCTCGACATAGGTCGTGTGGCAATTTCAGCACGTAATGTTGCTGAGAGAGAGAGACAAGTGGTGGCAGGAGAGTAGCGAGCGTATGACTGCTCCAGACCACCGCGGCGAACCTACTGACACGAATCCCACCTCCTCCCTCCCTCTCTCACTCGCTATATACGGAATTGTATGGGGAAAGTGCCTAATTACATGCTTTTTGCACTCGCGTTGCACGGTTGTTGCAAGAAAACTAGCCATCATAAAAGGATCGTTATGGTGTCATTCGAAAGCTCTGTTTATACCCTTTCAGGGATAGATACTTGTTTTACGTTCTGGGTCTTATTTAGGCATGAAAATGATCACGTAAACAGCCCTATTTTGGCTAAAAACACCCCGCTGGGCGGTACATATAAATAAACCGCCTAGGCCGCTAATAAGGTGTTAATGCACAGAAAACCAAGTACATTCAATTTTCTAACCGACAGAATCTCACTGACTCCCATATATTTTTTAATGATGTAAATATTCCCACTTCCCCTAGTATTGACATTCTCGGTGTAACATTAACTACTAACTTGAGCTGGACACATTATGTTAGAAGCATTACTAAGAATGCCTCTAAAAAACTGGGACTCCTGTACAGAGTTCGAGAATTCTTCACTGACGAGCAGTTGGCCGTAATATATAAAAGTCATGTGCGTTCTCAGATGGATTACTGTTCACCTCTGTGGGGTGAAAGTGGAGTGGTTGCATTGAGGCAGTTGCACAAAATTCAATATAAAGCTATTAGATTAATCAATAACCCTGCAATCACACAGGACCTTCCTACATTATCCATACGAAGAAACGTTGCATCCCTTGCATTATTCTACAGATATTTTCACAGTAATTGTTCCGAGGAACTTGCTTCAATTGTGCCGCCTCTCCACATCTTTCCCCGTAGAACTAGGGCAGCTGAGAGCGTCCATGAATTTACACTTTCTCCTCCACAATGCAGAACTTCTGCTTATCAGAATTCATTTATCCCCAGAGCTACTACTCTTTGGAATTCACTTCCCTCGAATTGCTTTCCACAAACTTACAATCTACAAATGTTTAAATCCAGTTGTTATAAACATTTTATGAATGGAGGATGCCTTTAGGCACATGGAACTTTTTGTTTTATATGTGTTTTTCCTTTCTCCGTTCATTGTTTCAAAAACAAAACAAAAAACAAAAAAACACAAGGCAGATCCCTAAATGGTAGGAGTCGAGACAGATGCCACTAAACTAAAGAGACGAGGAAGGTGATGCATATCGGCCAAGAAAATCCCAAATCAAACTATTCACTAACGGGGAGGACTCTCGAAGTGACTGACTAGAAAAGGGATTTGGGTGTTATGATTAGCAGTGATTTAAATTTTACAAGCAGTGCATTAAAGTAAAGAAGAAAGTTTAGGAACTATTAAGGTATATTAAGAGATCATTTAAGGGGAGGCAGTTGGTTTTTCGATTCCTCTTCCTCCCTCATGTTTAGTCCTATTAGTTATGAGATTTAAAGACATTCGCCCCATTAGTTTGGCGATTTTCACACCTTTTGCCTTATTTCTTTGCCAATATTAAGACCTTTCGTGCCATTTAGGTGTTGATTTTATTAATGGCGAGCGATAGCGAGCCTGTATTTGAAGATGAATTGGCCTTCGGCCGGGACATTTTTCTACCGAAAAATGTACAAATTTATATCGAAGGGGGGTCTTGTGGGTGTTTTTTTAAGCTTTATAGAGGCTTAGAGAGCAAACTAAACCCCTTCCTTAAACCATTGAGCCGAACCAGTAAACTATGCTTCACAATATACCGTCTTAGCTCCCTTATTAAGTAAAGAAATATAGAGACAGTTTTCACACACTACAGTACTCTGATACGGTCTCTCCTAGAATACGCTGTTCAGTTCTGATCTCTAGCATTCAGAAAAGATATGGAGCGCCTAAAAGAATTCAAGCTAGGGCAACAAAGCTTATTATATCGATTAGAAGACTATGCTATGAAGAACAGTTGAGAGCTCTTAGTATTTTGTCCTTGGAAACGCATAAACTACGACGTCAACTCATTGAAATCTATAAAAAACTCCATGGGTTGATAATGTGAAGAGTAATAACAATGGTTACCCACAATGCCAGCGTATGTATGCTGAAATATTTAAAGAAATAATACTGTAATTAATTAAGTTCTCACGTGAATGTAATATATCTTATTCACGATAACTGATGTGGGCCCGTTCCTTTTAATGTGTGTTCATTGTATTTAAGGGGGGTGACCTGTTTTTGTTCTGTCCTTTTCTATCTTTGTCTGGCTTGTATCCATTTGGCCCCATTCAGCCTACTGTTTTAAGACGTTTATCCCCATCCAGGTGTCAATTTTTTACTGGTGAGCGGTAGCGAGCCAGCATATTTTTAATTTTTGTTTGACAGCAGGCTAAATTTGTACATTTTTCGATAGAAAAATGTCTCCGGCGAAGCCGGATTTTTTCATATAATGCTGGCTCGCTATCGCTCGCCAGGAAGAAATCGACATCTAGATGGGGATAAACGTTTTAAAATAGTTGGCTGAATGGGGCCGAATGGATACAAGCCAGAGAAAGAGAGAAAAGGACAGAAATAACAAAAAGCAGGTCACCCCCCTTAATCCATATGAATACAACACGCAACAATTGGCAGGAAGTTAAGAGTTGGAGAGGTGATCATCGCTATAAGATTTGTTTGACATAGAAAACTATTCTTTCAGAAGTTGTAAGTAGCTTTCTACTTATAGTAATTATAGAAGACAGTAACTTGTATTTTGCACACTGCGCTGAATACAGTGCAAGTAACAGTATCTCTCTTTCCACCTGGAGTATCTCCCCGGAATTGACCACAACGTCTTTGGGATACCAACTATTAATTTAACTCTTTGTAAGTCTAGTGTATGTGCCGATTTTCACTCTTGCCCTTCTCTTTTCCCTCTTCACCCTATGTGTCTCTTCTCTACTCCCCCCCCCCTCTCTCTCTCTCTCTCGCTGGCCCCCCTCGCCCATCACGCTCGCCCTGAAATAGCCAAAGATCATCTGACGCAAAATATCCTCCTCCCGCTCGAGATCTACGGAGAGTGGGTGGCGGTAGCGGTGTCTCCGAGTGGTGGGAGCTGGCAACACTGTGTAACGAACTTGGAGGAAGGATCCTAAAGGAGGGAGTGTCAGGGCGTTACAGTGAAGCCAACCTCCCGCACTTCGACCTTCCAGTATCTACACAAATATCATTAAAAACAAAGAGTTTGGGCTACAGATTGCAAAGATATATACATCTTTATTATATGTCACCATATGATATAAACCTACCATTATTTGTGTCTTCGTATGCGAGACAATTATAGTCTATGTTAGCCAGATTCGCCAGTACCTGCTTATGGCTTCACGCTCACATACAGTGCACGCTATCTTCCCATCCCTCCCCTTCATTTAACCTCCTTGTTGTGGGGCCAGCCACTATAGAAGGCCGCCGTGGGCCAGCGGGGAGGGAGGAGGAGGATACCTATACGATCCACACTCTATTTTTTACAGGCATCTCTTCTCGGCATTTTTAGTCTGGAAGCGTCTAAAATCCATGTTTATACGAAACAACCGGCTTCTATAATCTACCTTCAGTCTAGCTACCGACACCAAAACAAAGAAATCCCGGAAAGGATGTTAGAGTGATGTTGCCAATCGATGAGTCGCTGAAAAATGAGCCTGTGTGTAGCCACCTGTAGGATTGGTGGGAAGGGAGGGGACGTGGAGGTGATATTACTATGGAGGGGTTCTAGGCTACATACAGTTCTGGGTAAATGTAAAGCCAATCCTGTTATCCCTTCCTGTACCAGCGACCTCTGTTATATTCTAATCTAGCTATATTTAGACAATTGTATGCAGCTTAGGAAGGGTCTGTGGTAGTTAAAAAGGGTGGGTTGAGATACTTTGAAGCCTTATTATTGCTATGGGTCCTTCCTAAGCTAAATAAAATCGTCTAATAGTTGTCAGAATATGATGAAAAGGACGGCCCCGGTACTGGATGGGTTAAACAAGTACTAGCCGAATTTGACCACGGCTACTAACTATCTCACACATAAATACTGTTATTATGCCTGTATAAAATGAAAAAATGCATCTTATTGCATTCTGTATATATAACAATGTTAACCCCTTCAGCACCATGACGCCGTTTTGCCTTTGATTCTGGCTAAAAGTAGATGATTTTATGCAGTTTAACTTTTTAAGTACCAGCGACGTGTGCTATATTTTATTCTAGCTATATTTAGACGATATTATGCAACTTAGGAGGGATCTGCGGTAGTTAAAAGGGTTGGTTGAGATAGTTTGAAGCCTTATTATTGCTAGAGGTCCTTCCTAATCTGAATAAAATCGTCTAATAGTTGGCACAATATAATAAAAAAGATAACACCGGTACTGTATCGGTTAAGAAGAACGATATTTACTAAGAAGGTTTAGTGAGATCGTATTTACCCATCTGAGTCGCATTGGTAAATTTCAAAGTAAAGAAAATCATCTAATGGTAACCAGAATATGATGAACATTACGTCATGGTGGTGAAGGGGTTAAGTGTATTGACGGTGAATACTGATTAACCCCTTCTGTACCAGCGACTTCTTTTTCATCATATTCTGGCATCTATTAGACGAATTTGGTCATCTTAGGAAGGACCTCTAGCAATTATAAGCTGTCAAACTATCTCAACCAACCCTTTTAAATACCCCAGATCCTTCCTAAGCTGCATAATATCGTCTGGCTATAGCTAGGATAAAATATAACACACGTCGCTGGTACTCAAAGGGTTAAGAGAAAACACATCGGCCTACTCGCTTATATGACACAATGGACAAATTGGCGCTGTTCAATGAACTTCAAACTATGTATCGCTGCAGGCAATATTGCCTTAAAATGTCAATCCCATCCACACTGAGGCACAAAGGAAACTACCGGCCTTCGGCCGGTAAATTTTTCTACCGAAAAATGTACAAATTTATCTTGAAGGGGGATCTAGGGGGTGTTTTTTAAAGCTTGATGGAGGTCTAAGGAGGAATCTAAGAAACTAATAAAAATATAAAATAATGGGCAAATAAATACGCCCATCTCAACCTCAACAAGAATGAGTGATCTTAGACGGTCTTCTTGTTTTGTGAATGTTCATAGCAGGAACGTCACAATGGAGGTATTATTCAAGGGTCGAGTTAATTTAGGAAAGCATGAACAATGAGTACCGGTATATATATATGCAATCCCATGTCAAATGCCAATATCCAAATAAATCTTGCGTAAATTACATAGAGTTGTGAACTTCCCGCCAAGCACCAAACAGGGGCGAAATATTGGAATAATGATAGCACAAACAATTATAATACTTCACTGGCATGTCTTCCTAAGGAGACCCAGATTATGAGACACTTCAGAGACAATCCTACGTAAAGGTTTTTCGAAAATTAATTTGGCATCATATTTGAAATCTAATTAATCTAAATATACATTGATAGATGCAGTGTGTTGCTATCCAATGTGTAATACAGGGATGTAGATAAAAACGGATAATTTTCTACATCTCACTGAAGTAAAGTCAAGGTCGAATGTACAGTATGTTTGAGCCAGTACTTGCATGGCGGCGATGGGTATAACTAGCTTCACTCTCTGGGGCTCACACTCCCTCCGTTAGTATACTTCCTCCAAGGGGGAGGAAGAGGAAGGAGAGGGGGGTGGAATGAGATCAGGGTTGGAAAGAAGAGAAGAATAGGATATAAGAACACAGAACGGTGTAAATATTCAGAATAATCATCTACCTGTCTATATGTCAAAATACCCGAGATGTTGACACACACACACACACACACACGCGCATACAGAGAGAGAGAGAGAGAGAGAGAGAGAGAGAGAGAGAGAGAGGTGAAGCAGGGGGAACTGTAGTGTATGAGAGTGAATGGTGGGTAAGGCAGAGGAGACATAACAGTCAGAGCGTGAGGGAGTGGTAGTGGTGGTAATGGTGGTGGTGGTGGTGGTGGTAGCGTTAGTTTGGTAGTGGTAGGGGGGGGGGGGGTATTGGTAGTGGTAGGGGTATTAGTAGTGATGATGATGGTGGTAGTTTGGTAGTAGATGTGGTAGTGATGGTGGTAGCAGGGTTGGTGGGGGGGTTGGGGAGGTAACGGTAGTAGTGGTGGTGGTGGTGGTAATGGTAGGGATAATAATGGCGGCGGTGGTAGTTTGGTAGTGGTGGTGGTGATGGTGGTGGTACTGGTGAAGAGAGTTAATGTTGGAGGCAGTAGTGGTGGCGAAGGCAAAGTTGTAATGGCTGTGAACGAGTGGTGGTGATGGAGAGAGTAATAGTAGCGTTGGAGACAGTAGTGTTGGAGACAAAGAAGTGATGGTGGGGGAATGTGACACCTCTTTCTAAATGTAATGGAGTAATGATAGGATAGTTATGGTGTGTGGCATGGGTGATGGTGGTGGTGGTGGTAGTGGTGGTGGTTGTGGTGGTGGTGGTGGTGGTGGTGGTGGTGGTGACAAAGTACGGTAATGTTAGACATAGTACTGTTGGAGAAGTGAGGGAGGAGGGGGAGTAGGATGGTGGTGGAGGTGGTGGTGGTGGTGACAAAATAATGATATACATAGTAGTGTTGGAGTAGTGGGGGAGTAGGGTGGTGGTGGTGATGGTGTTGGTGATAGACATAGTAGTGGGGGAGGAGGGGGAGTAGGGTGGTGGTGGTGGTGGTGTTGGTGATAGACATAGTAGTGTTGGAGTAGTGGGGGAGGAGGGGGAGTAGGGTGGTGGTGGTGGTGTTGGTGATAGCCATAGTAGTGTTGGAGTAGTGGGGGAGTAGGATGATGGTGGTGGTGGTGTTGGTGATAGACATAGTAGTGTTGGAGTAGTAGGGGAGGAGGGGGAGTAGGGTGGTGGTGGTAATGTGACACTTCTATCTTAACCCCTTCTGTACCAGCGACGTCCTTTTAATTATATTCTGGCAACTATTAGACGATTTTATTCAGCTTGGGAAGGACGTCTACCAATTAAAAGGCTACACACTATCTCAATTAATCCTTTTAGCTACCATATATCCTTCCTAAGCTTCATAAAATTGTCTAAATGTAACTGAAACTCAAATTAAAAAGACGTATAACTATGGTATAGTTATAGTGACAGAAATTGGTGGTAAGAGTGGTGGTAGAGATGGTAGTAATGAGCATAATAGCAGGGTGGTAGTATGCATAGCAGCATACGTGGTGGTAGTAGTGGAGTGTGGTGCTCATGGTAGTTGTAGAAATGAGAGCAAGATAGAAGTTGTGGTAGTTAGTAGTAGTGGTAGTGTGTGTGTGTGTGTGGTGGTGATGGTAGTACTGGTGGTGGCAGGGGGGTTGTATTCACGGTAGTATAAGTGATGGCAACGTAGTAATGGTAGTTGTAGTAGTAGTGGTAGTAGTGTCGTAGTTGTAGTGGTGGTGGGTGACTGTGTGGTAGTATCAGTGGTAGTAATTATAGCAGTGATATCGTTGTAGTAGTAGTAATGGTAGTAGTAATGGTTGTAGTAGTAATAGTAGTAGTTGTAGTGATGGTGGGTGTCTGTATGGTAGTAATTGTAGCAGTAGTGATGTCGTAATAGTAGTAGTAATGGTAGTAGTTGTAGTATTAGTAATGGTAGTAGTTGTAGTGATGATGGTGGGTGACTGTGGTCGAGGGAGGGTAGACACTAGAGAGTATAGAGGCAGTCACCAGGTGCACCCCACACACACACACACACACACCAACACAACACAACAACACCACCTCTTATTCCACGCTGTTCACACCACTTGCCCCTCCACGCCCTATCCTCCCGCCCTCGCTCCCTCTCTCGCTCCTTCTTACGCCCTCGCTCCCCTTCTTCATACATACAACTAAACACATGCAGAAACAGAGAAATCTATACATAAAACCAACATCTCTCTCTCAGATCCAAAACATAAATACGCTCTTGCTTTTTTTTTTTTTTTTCCATACATACTACTAAACACATGCGTAAACAGAGGAATGCACAATAGATGAATACAAACAACTATCTCTATCATACCCTAAACATATATACATAAAGACGATAAGTAACACAAAATAGTCACGTGTACCATTTCTCTATTACATTCTTTGTCTGATCTCTCTCTCTCTCTCTCTCTCTCTCTCTCTCTCTCTCTCTCTCTCTCTCTCTCTCTCTCACATATATTTTGTGGTTCATAATACTAATCAATAAAAAAAAAAAAAAAAAAAAAAATATACACCCCTACTGGCATACATCATCTTAAGGGGAGATTTCCACTTGAGGGATTTTTTTCTTAACCCCTTTCTCCTTCATGTTTAGCCCCATTGCTTTTGAGATTTTAAGACGTTCGCCCCATTACTTTGGCGATTTTAAGAACTTCCACCAATGTATTCACTTTTAAGACCTTTCGTCCCACTTAGGTGTCGATTTTTTCCTGGCGAGCGATAGCGAGCCTGCAATTTAAGAGGAATCGGCCTTCGGCCGGGACATTTTTCTACCGAAAAATGTACAAAATTTATCTTGAAAGGGGGTCAAGGGGGTGTAATTTCAAGCTTGATGGAAGTCTAGGAAACACACTAAAAACCTCCCCTTAAGGCCTATTCACACGAGCATAATTTCCGGCAATTTTCGACCGACATCTTTATATCCTGGCAACAACAACAACAACAACTTGGGCAACTTTTTTTTGTGTCAAGAGTTCTTTTGCCTACTTATTTGGAACAGGGTATAGCACCTCATCCCTCACCCTAAATGCGTAGTCACACGAGCGATTTTTCCGTCAATTTTCTATGAGCAAGTTTTTTCTCGTATTATTTTTAGCTTTTTTTGCACTGGTATCGGTAACTAGACTGAAAATAGAGTATGTTAAGCGGTTGAATTCTGATAAAGTGCATTTTTTAAAGCTACCAGACCATAATTGCCCGTAAAAAGTGCTCGAAAAACGGCTCGTGTGACTCCGGCTTAATCAAGGGAGTCACACGATCATTTCTACCGGTAACAATTTTCAGCAATATTGGTCTAGCCACATCTGAAATAGATTGTTCATAGATTTTTCTGGACCCCTTTCTCCCTCATGTTTAGCCCCATTGCTTTTGAGATTTTAAGACGTTCGCCATTTTGACATTTTAAGACATTTTGACCTATTTCTGTCAATTTTAAGACCTTTCGTGCCATTAAGGTGTCGATTTTTTCCTGGCGAGCCTGTAATTTAAGAGCAACCCCTTGACGAGCCTAACGCGTTTTGACAGTTTATTCTGGTTATTTTGACAGTTTATTCTGGTTTTCATTAAGCGGTTTTATAGAGTTTAGGAAGGATCAATGGGAATTATAAGTGTAAAGACTGTCTCAATTAAGGCGGGTGACCTGTTTTTGTTCTGTCCTTTTCTATCTTTCTCTGGCTTGTATCCATTTGGCCCCATTCAGCCTACTGTTTTAAGACTTTTATCCCCATCCAGGTGTCAATTTCTTACTGGTGAGCGGTAGCGAGCCAGCATATTTTTTATTTTTGTTAGACAGCAGGCTAAATTTGTAAATTTTTCGATAGAAAAATGTTTCCGGCGAAGCCGGATTTCTTCATATAATGCTGGCTCGCTATCGCTCGCCAGGAAGAAATCGACACCTAGATTAGGATAAACGTCTTAAAATAGTTGGCTGAATGGGGCCGAATGGATACAAGCCAGAGAAAGAGAGAAAACGACAGAAATAACAAAAAGCAGGTCACCCCCCTTAACCCTCTGACTGCCATATACCCTTCCTAATCTGATTAAAATCGTTTAATAATAGCCAGATAACAAACACGGAAAGCGTATTGGATCTTGAAAGGGTTAAGCCACTTAATATAAAATAAGTTCGATCTAAATAGAAGTATTAATACAAAACAGAGCCCGGTAATGTTGCCAAAACAAAATGGCGAATCAAAAGTTGCCAAAAGAAACGGAAATTGCGCGAAAAAGTTGCTCATTAAAAGTTGCCGGGAAACCCCCACGTGTGACTCGGCCTTCAACATCCTTCCAGGGGCTGTGTCTATCAATCCCCCCCCCCCCCACCATCAATCAAAATAAGTGGCTATATAACATCTCAATAAGCAACTCGAGCACATTCCTTTCAATCCTGTACCAAGGGGGCCCCAACGTTTAGCTCGAGCATGGTAACACTCGTACACACACATACAAACACACACACACACACAGCCAACCTCCCACCTCTCTTTCATTGTCTTTCTCTTCTACACACACACACACACACACACACACACACACACACACACCCTGCCACTCTTTCATTCTGTCTCTCCTACATACGATTCACACACATACAAGCAACACACATTCTCTCTCTCTTTCTCTGTCTAACCGAAGATGAACCCACACAAGGGGCAGCAGCACCCAAGTCGAACAGAATAGAACACATGGGAACAGGAGGAGGTGGGGGGGAGGGGGGTCACTCACACAATAATACGAATCCAGCACCGCCACACTCTCCAATTGTTTACAAATCGGTGGGTTGGGTGTGGGAGGGATCTGCCTTGCAATGGCCAATCGGCTTTTTGTAGACTCCCATTTTCTTATGTTCTTATGTTATCCAAAGGTGTGGAGGTGTGGTGTCTGTGGAGGTGATGGCTGTGGTGTGGAGTTGGGTCTGTGGTGTGGAATTGTCGTGACTGTGGATGCTGTGGAGGTGACGGCTTTGGTGTGGATTTGTGTATGTGCAGGTGGAGGCTGTGGAGGTGGAGGCTGTGGTGTGGAGTGGAGGTGGAGTTGTGGTGGTAACGGCAAGAGGAGGCAGTGATGAGGATCGGTTTCTGTAGTGTCGGGATGCTGCGGTATGGAGGCTGTGATGTGGAATTGTGGTGGCTGTGGTAGTTATAGAAAGAGGAGGAGGAGGAGGAGGAAAGAGGAAGACTGGAGGCTGAGAGAGAGGAGGGAAGCAGAGGAGGAAGAGAGATAAGAGAGGATAGAGGTAGAGCAACAGAAAGGAAGAAGGTGAAAGGGGGAAAAGGCATCGGAAAGGAACATAAAAAGAAGAGATAGGAGGTGGAACAGAGAGGAGAGATAGGTGAAACAGAGAGGAGAAAAGAGAGAAAAGGGCAACAGAAAGGAACAGAAAATGAAGAGATAGGAGGTGAACAGAGAGGAGAGGGAAGAGGCAACAGAAGGGAACATATAAAGAAGAGATAGGAGGTGAACAGAGAGAAGAGAAGAGGGGAAAAGGAAACAGAAGGGAACCGATAAAGAAGAGAGGGGAGGTGAACAGAAAGGAGAGAAGAGGGGAAAAGGCAATAGAAGGGAACCGATAAAGAAGAGAGGGGAGGTGAAACAGAGAGCAGAGAGGAGAGAAGAGAGAAGAGGGAAAAAGGCAACATAAGGTAACAAATAAAGAAGAGAGGGGAAATAAAATGGGAAAGGGGAAGAAAGGGAAAAGTGAAGGAGGCCAACAAGAAGGACGGGGAGAAAATAGAGGAGGAGAGACAATAAGAAGAAAACGAGAAAAATAAGACGAAAGGAGAGAGGGGAAATAACAGAGGGATTGGGAAGTAAAGGAAGAATGGCAGCAGGGGCAATAGGAAGGACTGGGTGTGAGAAGAGAGGAGGAGAGAGACAATGAGAGAGGAATAAGAGGAGAACGATGACGAAAAACAAAAATAGGAGCAAAAAGGGGGGAGGGGAGGAAACAGGAAAGAAGGAAGATGAATGGGAGAGAAGAAAATATAAAAAAGCGAGAAAAGGGAAGAAAGGGAGAAAAGGAAGAGATAACCATGGAATAAATACAGGAGAGGAAACAGGAAGGAAGGAAGGAAGGAGAGTGAATGGGAGAGAAGGAAAGACAATAGGAGAGGAAGAATAGAAGAGGGAAGCAGAGCCAAGAGAACTATACCTAGTGCCAGAAATCGTGAACCCTAACCTCTGTAACTCAAAAAGGGTTGGAGCAAATGGGCTGTACATTATCATACTTATTCCTTGGCTGACCCTTCCCAAATGGTAGAAATATTAACTGGATTACTCTAGTCGTTTGTGAGATATAGAGGCTAATGTTCAATAGTATTGTCCGACTATTTGGAACAGGGTATACAATTAATTAAGGAACACCCCGTTTTTAACATTAATAATCAACTACAAGCCCCAATGCACTTGAATAAACTAATGAAAGCATATGGTCCTCCCGGGATTCGAACTCGGGACACAGGAGACCCTTCAAAGGTTTATGCAGCGGTGTTATCTGGAAGTCCATCTGAGAGCTGTCTGTGAGGTTGTGATGTGGAGTTAAGCCGGTATCACACGAGACCTTTTATAGTCAACATTCGATCATCAACAAATTCCTGGTAACATATCTGGAATATTTTGCACTGGTATCGGAAACTATACTGATGATAGATGAATTTGAGTAACCAAAATATTTAAAATGTTGACCTCATAAGCTGCCAGACCAGTGTTGAGGGAAAAAGTGCTCGTGTGGTACCGGGTTTATGGAGTGGAGATGTGGTGATGGGAGAAGGAGACAGTGATGTGATATATGTGGTGGATGCTGTAATGTGGAGTTATGGTGTGGCCTGACCTTTGACCAGTGTGGACGTCCCTAGTGACCGCTCGTGACTTACCTTTTTAACCCTTAGTGAGTGACCAGTGTACCATAGAGACATGGCTAGTGTTGAGAGTGCTACTTCTGAAGTTCTCCAGTTGTGCCTTACACTTCAGGATAGGCTGGAGAAAGTAGAAAAGGAAGTAATAATTCTGAAGGACGAGAATTTAGCGTTGAAGATGGCATTAGAGGACACAAAAATGCCACTAGTGTAGGAAAACCGAACTTTTCCTGGAAAGTGGTAGCTTCAAGTGGAACGAAGTGTACCTTGAAGAAGCAGTGTGTGACTGTAGACAACAAGTACAGCGCCCTGGAGGACGAGTGTGATGGCAGTGAAGACGGAGTGGTGGAAGGAGATGACCCGTCTTACAGCGAGGCAGTGAGAGGGGAGGGGAGGAAGTCTGCTACTGCTGCTACTGCTACAACTGCTGCTACACGCCGACAAAAGAAAAAGCTAAGTCTGTTTTCATTGTCGGTGATTCAACGGTGATTTCCAACATGTGTGTTAGTAGACCTTGGCAGGTCTACTAACACACATGTTGGTAAAGTTGTCTGCCTCCCGGGTGCCGGAGTCGGGAGGGTGGCAGAGAAGATAGATGGTGTCCTGGAAGTGAGTGGGGAGGACCCCATCATCTTCCTCAATGCAGGGAGCAACGATATATGGAGATGCAGGACTGAGGAGTTGCTCACCAAGTATCAGGAAATGTTGGAGAGGATCAAGGAGAAGGGTGGAGTTCCTGTGATACACAGTATCCTGCCAAGAAGAGGGGTAAGGAAGGAATGGTCCTCCAGGGCTATTGGTGTAAATAGCCGGCTGGAGAAGTATTGCAAGGCAAATACTATTCCATTCCTGGATAACTGGTCCCTCTTCTATGGTAAGGATGAACTGTATGCCCAGGATGGAGTACATCTCTCTCGACCAGGAGTTTCAACCTTAGCCAGCTCGCTCGACGTAATGACGAGAATTGTGATAGAGTAGATTTTCCGTCTAGGTCTAGTAGTTCAACAGGTAATAATAAACTAGTTAAAAACAATAAAAAATTAGATGCAAATAAATGTAATAGGTTGAGGGTATATTATACAAATTGTAGGAGTTTATGTAACAAAATGAACGAACTTAGAGCACTCGTTAGCATAGAAAATATAGACATAATAGCGCTAACTGAAACATGGATTAATACAGAAACCAGGCATTTTTTAGCAGAATTTGATATAAGTAGGAGGGGCGGCGGAGTAGCAGTGTTTGTCAGGAGTACATTAAAAAGCTGTATTAAATCAGGTATTAGACTAAATAATGATAATGAAAGTGTTTGGGTAGAGGTTAACGAAGGTAGTGAGACCATAGTTATTGGAGTTATGTATAGACCGCCAAATATGAGGAATGACGGAACATATTTATGGGAGGAAATAAAAATAGCATCAAGGTTTAGCAATGTGTGCATAATGGGGGATTTTAATTTTCCGAATATAGATTGGCAGCATCAAATAGGCGACTCTGATTCAAAGGAGTTTATTGAGGTAGTACAAGATAGTTTTTTATTTCAATTTATAGATACGCCGACTAGAGGTAATAATATTCTCGATTTAGTTTTCAGTAACAATGAACATATGATAAATAATGTAGAAATCGGGGACCACCTAGAAAATAGCGACCACAATTCTGTGTATTTTAATATACAATGGAAAGGTAATTCCAGAGAGAATACGACACTAATACTTGACTTTAGAAAAACCAATTATGGTGGGTTAAGAAGAGCCCTATTAGCAGACTCTATGGTAAAAAAAATAAGTCTATCCAGGTGTCCAAATGAGTGTACCCCATACCCCTTACGCCTAGCTTAAGTCAGGAAGAGACATCAAATTTGTTAGATACATACGATAATTTTATCAAGTCAGTATTCAAAGCGCAAAATAAATATATCCCCAAAAGAAAATTTAGATCAACACAGAACCAACCCAAATGGATGAATAATAGACTATTAGACCTTCTAGGGAAAAAAAATAGGAATACAGTATATAGAAAAATTAAGAAAGGCAAAATTCACCTACTTGCTTGCTATCACAATTTATCAAGACAGGTAAAAAAGGATATTAGGATAGAGAAAAGAAATTATGAAATCAAGGATGCAAATTACTCAAAAAATAATCCTAAAGCTTTTTACCAACTATATAAATCCAAGGTCAGAGATGTAATTGGTCCCCTTAAAACTTCGATAGGAGAAATTACAGAGAATTACTTAGAAATGTGCAGTACATTAAATAATCAATTTCTTTCGGTTTCCACTAATGAAAATTTGGCACAGTTTCCAGAAGTCCGTAAGGTATATAGCGATAGTATAGAAAATAGGTTAAATAGGTTACTATAAGTAGAAATGATGTGCTTAAGGAAATTGACAGACTGAAACCTCATAAATCGCCTGGTCTGGATGAGATATATACTAGAGTATGAAAATAATGCAGAGATGAGTTAATTTAACCATTAATATTTCTATTTAACAAGTCATTAGAAACCGGTTTAGTTCCAGAAGCTTGGAAGATTGCAAATGTAGTTCCGATCTTCAAAAAAGGTGATAAATCAAAAGCATCCAATTATCCTCCCATTAGTCTCACATCAATCATAGGAAAGCTACTAGAGTCAATTATTGCTAGGAAAATTAGAAACCACTTAGAAACATTTAATTTAATACATTTTTCTCAGCATGGATTCACTCAGGGACGTTCTTGCCTTACTAATTTGCTTAGTTTTTTCTCAGAGGTGTATGAAGCGGTAGATAATGATAAGTCATATGATATAATATATTTAGATTTCAGTAAAGCTTTCGACAGAGTCCCTCATGAGAGATTGATGAGAAAAGTTGAGGCGCATGGAATAGGTGGGGCGTTGTTGCCATGACCTAATCTGGTCATGGCTAATTGGTAGGAAGCAGAGAGTCAGCATAAATGGTACTAAGTCAGAGTGAGGATCAGTCAAGAGTGGTGTCCCCCAGGGATCTGTATTGGGTCCTCTGTTGTTTATTATATACATAAATGACCTTTTAGGCATAACTAGTAGGATAAGTAAATTTGCAGACGATACCAAAATAGGGAGAACAATAGATTCAGATAGCGACATAGAGTGCCTCCAAAGGGATCTAGATACCTTACACGAATGGTCAGTAAATTGGCAGATGAATTTTAACATTGACAAATGCAAGTTATTAAAGATAGGGAAGACGAATACTAATGCAAAATATAAACTAGCAAATACGGAATTAGAAAACTCAGACTGCAAGAAAGATTTGGGTGTGTTTGTTAGCAACGATTTGAAGCCTAGAAAACAGTGTATAAGCGTTCGTAACAAGGCAAACAGGATTCTAGGGTTCATCTCAAGGAGTGTGAGTAACAGAACTGCCGATGTTATCTTGAAACTTTACTTGTCATTAGTGAGACCTCATAGGAGGTGTGGTGGAGTGGTCTTGCCACTGGCCTGGTAATCCAAAGGTCCCGGGTTCAAATCCCGATGTATCAATGGGAAGATATTATTGGGATGGAATTTGTGCTGTACCTGGTATCAGTGCATTACCACAAGCCCACCGAAACGTCAAATAAAATACCCTCATTGTTCCCTGATTAAATAGCACTGTATGAATATTCCCATATTCAAAATATGCTATAGGGGTGCAATGCCTGGTGAGTTATATGCTCAACAGGTGGCGTTGTGTGTGTGTAAGTGTGAGAGTCCGAGTGTAAGGGGTGAGACAGTGAAGCACGGGAACGAGGTGGCTTCAGAGATGGGGTCGTTTCGGGCCATGAGTGAGCACCGTGCCTCATGTGAAGGCAAGATGGCAGGTGCTCGTTGTACTCTACGTGCTTCACATGTCTCACTCCCTAGACTGGAACAAGACCTCACGGGCTTCACTGTTCATTGTAAAGCGGTGAATGTTAAGGCTCTCAGCCTATGCCCGAGAGGAAGTAAGTTGGAATATAGAAAAAAAAAAAAAAAAAAAAAAAAAATGGATTATGCTGTCCAATTTTGGTGTCCTTATTACATAATGGACATAGATTCGTTGGAGAGAGTACAGCGAAGAATGACAAAAATTATTCATAATATTAGATATCTACCATATGAAGAGAGGTTGAAAAAATTAGGCTTACATTCGTTAGAAAGACGCAGAGTTAGAGGGGATATGATAGAGGTGTTCAAGTGGGTTAGCGGGATAAATAAAGGAGACATGAAAAATGTACTGAAGCTCAGTGATAGCGAAAGAACTCGAACAAATGGTTTAAATTAGATAAATTTAGTTTCAGAAAAGATATAGGCAAATATTGGTTTGGCAACAGAGTTGTTGATGGGTGGAATAGGCTACCAAGTGATATAGTGGGATCAAGAACGATAGGGAGCTTTAAGATAAAATTAGATAGGTATATGGACGAGATGGGTTGGGTGTGAGGGGATTCTGCCGGGTGTGAGCCAATCGGCGCTCAGCAGACCCCCATAATCTTGTGTTAATCTCTGACCGTTTTGGTGGGGTCAGTACTCAAGGTATTAGTGATTTGGGCCTATAATTGGGCCTTGTAATTGGGGTTGGGTGTGACAGGGATCTGCCTTGTGTGGGCCAATCGGCTTTTTGAAGACTCCCATTTTCTTCTGTTCTTATGTTCTTATTATTGTGGTGATGGGAGAAGGAGACAGTGATGTGGTATACTGTATGTGGTGGATGCTGTGATGTGGAGTTATGGTGTTGAATTGTGGTGATGGGAGAAGGAGACGGGTTTTTTGTTCTATGTGCATGAAAGAGAAAAAAGGCGAAGCTGCCCGTAACAAGTGTCCCCCTCAAGGTTGAAAGAGTGATAGAGAGCCAACAGCAAGGTACGTTAAGGGGAGGTTTTTAGTTTGGTCCCTAGATATCCTTCAAGCTTAACCCACTGAGCCTCAGCGACGCAGGGTTTGCGTCCACAATGTATGTAACGCTAAACCCCCGCGACGCAAACCATGCGTCCTGGCCGGTCCGGTCCCAATTACTCCGGTCCTATGGCACCTAGAGGGCTCAGATTTGTATGGGAACTGTGTAAGTATCCCATGCAACCATGTCGATGGTTGAATACTCTCAAAGTCCAACCGCTTGCGCGTGAGCGTGCAAAAAATTGTATTTTTGGTGTTATTGCCTTAAATTTTTTACTCTTGTAAAATCGATTTTCGGGGGCTCCGTAGGATTTTTTGTTGACCTTTTTGATCGTTTTTTTGTGGTTTTTCCTTCATTCCTAACCCATTCACTATTGTTTCTGGAAAAAACAAAATCAGAAACAGCCGGTCCCTGGTGGTACATTTAATCTAAAATGCTGGGGCTCAGTGGGTAAAGATTACACCCCCTTGAGCCCCTTTCAAGATAAATTTGTACATTTTTCGGTAGAAAAATTTCCCGGCTAAAAGCCGGTTCCTCTTAAATTACAGGCTCGCTATCGCTCGCCAGGATAAAATCGATACCTAAATGGCCCGAAAGATCTTAAAATTGATAGAAATGGGTTGAAAATTCTTAAAATCAACAAAATAATGGAGCGAACGTCTTATAATTAGAAAAACAATGGGGCTAAACATGAGAGAGAAAGGAGTCAAGAAAAAAATACCTCGAGTGGAAATCTCCCCTTAAAGGTAATTTAGGTGTGTTGGAAAGAAGTTTGGTAAGCTTGTTTAGTGTAGGAGAAGGAGGAGGTGGTGTGATATATGTGGTGGATGCTGTGATGTCAGGGTTATGGTATCTGTGGTGGAGGGTAAGTAGGAGGAGGTGGTGTGATATATGTGGTGGATGCTGTGATGTCAGGGTTATGGTATCTGTGGTGGAGGGTAAGTAGGAGGAGTGGTGATATATGTGGTGGATGCTGTGATGTCAGGGTTATGGTATCTGTGGTGGAGGGTAAGTAGGAGGAGGTGGTGTGATATATGTGGTGGATGCTGTGATGTCAGGGTTATGGTATCTGTGGTGGAGGGTAAGTAGGAGGAGGTGGTGTGATATATGTGGTGGATGCTGTGATGTCAGGGTTATGGTATCTGTGGTGGAGGGTAAGTAGGAGGAGGTGGTGTGATATATGTGGTGGATGCTGTGATGTCAGGGTTATGGTATCTGTGGTGGAGGGTAAGTAGGAGGAGGTGGTGTGATATATGTGGTGGATGCTGTGATGTCAGGGTTATGGTATCTGTGGTGGAGGGTAAGTAGGAGGAGGTGGTGTGATATATGTGGTGGATGCTGTGATGTCAGGGTTATGGTATCTGTGGTGGAGGGTAAGTAGGAGGAGGTGGTGTGATATATGTGGTGGATGCTGTGATGTCAGGGTTATGGTATCTGTGGTGGAGGGTAAGTAGGTAGAGGTGGTGTGATATATGTGGTGGATGCTGTGATGTCAGGGTTATGGTATCTGTGGTGGAGGGTAAGTAGGAGGAGGTGGTGTGATATATGTGGTGGATGCTGTGATGTCAGGGTTATGGTATCTGTGGTGGAGGGTAAGTAGGAGGAGGTGGTGTGATATATGTGGTGGATGCTGTGATGTCAGGGTTATGGTATCTGTGGTGGAGGGTAAGTAGGAGGAGGTGGTGTGATATATGTGGTGGATGCTGTGATGTCAGGGTTATGGTATCTGTGGTGGAGGGTAAGTAGGAGGAGGTGGTGTGATATATGTGGTGGATGCTGTGATGTCAGGGTTATGGTATCTGTGGTGGAGGGTAAGTAGGAGGAGGTGGTGTGATATATGTGGTGGATGCTGTGATATCAGGGTATGGTATCTGTGGTGGAGGGTAAGTAGGAGGAGGTGGTGTGATATATGTGGTGGATGCTGTGATGTCAGGGTTATGGTATCTGTGGTGGAGGGTAAGTAGGAGGAGGTGGTGTGATATATGTGGTGGATGCTGTGATGTCAGGGTTATGGTATCTGTGGTGGAGGGTAAGTAGGAGGAGGTGGTGTGATATATGTGGTGGATGCTGTGATGTCAGGGTTATGGTATCTGTGGTGGAGGGTAAGTAGGAGGAGGTGGTGTGATATATGTGGTGGATGCTGTGATGTCAGGGTTATGGTATCTGTGGTGGAGGGTAAGTAGGAGGAGGTGGTGTGATATATGTGGTGGATGCTGTGATGTCAGGGTTATGGTATCTGTGGTGGAGGGTAAGTAGGAGGAGGTGGTGTGGTATATGTGGTGGATGCTGTGATGTCAGGGTTATGGTATCTGTGGTGGAGGGTAAGTAGGAGGAGGTGGTGTGATATATGTGGTGGATGCTGTGATGTCAGGGTTATGGTATCTGTGGTGGAGGGTAAGTAGGAGGAGGTGGTGTGGTATATGTGGTGGATGCTGTGATGTCAGGGTTATGGTATCTGTGGTGGAGGGTAAGTAGGAGGAGGTGGTGTGATATATGTGGTGGATGCTGTGATGTCAGGGTTATGGTATCTGTGGTGGAGGGTAAGTAGGAGGAGGTGGTGTGATATATGTGGTGGATGCTGTGATGTCAGGGTTATGGTATCTGTGGTGGAGGGTAAGTAGGAGGAGGTGGTGTGATATATGTGGTGGATGCTGTGATGTCAGGGTTATGGTATCTGTGGTGGAGGGTAAGTAGGAGGAGGTGGTGTGATATATGTGGTGGATGCTGTGATGTCAGGGTTATGGTATCTGTGGTGGAGGGTAAGTAGGAGGAGGTGGTGTGATATATGTGGTGGATGCTGTGATATCAGGGTTATGGTATCTGTGGTGGAGGTAAGTAGGAGGAGGTGGTGTGATATATGTGGTGGATGCTGTGATGTCAGGGTTATGGTATCTGTGGTGGAGGGTAAGTAGGAGGAGGTGGTGTGATATATGTGGTGGATGCTGTGATATCAGGGTTATGGTATCTGTGGTGGAGGGTAAGTAGGAGGAGGTGGTGTGATATATGTGGTGGATGCTGTGATTGTCAGGGTTATGGTATCTGTGGTGGAGGGTAAGTAGGAGGAGGTGGTGTGATATATGTGGTGGATGCTGTGATATCAGGGTTATGGTATCTGTGGTGGAGGGTAAGTAGGAGGAGGTGGTGTGATATATGTGGTGGATGCTGTGATGTCAGGGTTATGGTATCTGTGGTGGAGGGTAAGTAGGAGGAGGTGGTGTGATATATGTGGTGGATGCTGTGATGTCAGGGTTATGGTATCTGTGGTGGAGGGTAAGTAGGAGGAGGTGGTGTGATATATGTGGTGGATGCTGTGATATCAGGGTTATGGTATCTGTGGTGGAGGGTAAGTAGGAGGAGGTGGTGTGATATATGTGGTGGATGCTGTGATATCAGGGTTATGGTATCTGTGGTGGAGGGTGGGTAGGAGGAGGTGGTGTGATATATGTGGTGGATGCTGTGATGTCAGGGTTATGGTATCTGTGGTGGAGGGTAAGTAGGAGGAGGTGGTGTGATATATGTGGTGGATGCTGTGATATCAGGGTTATGGTATCTGTGGTGGAGGGTAAGTAGGAGGAGGTGGTGTGATATATGTGGTGGATGCTGTGATGTCAGGGTTATGGTATCTGTGGTGGAGGGTAAGTAGGAGGAGGTGGTGTGATATATGTGGTGGATGCTGTGATATCAGGGTTATGGTATCTGTGGTGGAGGGTAAGTAGGAGGAGGTGGTGTGATATACAGTATGTGGTGGATTCTGTGATGTCAGGGTTATGGTATCTGTGGTGGAGGGTAAGTAGGAGGAGGTGGTGTGATATATGTGGTGGATGCTGTGATGTCAGGGTTATGGTATCTGTGGTGGAGGGTAAGTAGGAGGAGGTGGTGTGATATATGTGGTGGATGCTGTGATATCAGGGTTATGGTATCTGTGGTGGAGGGTAAGTAGGAGGAGGTGTGGTGTGATATATGTGGTGGATGCTGTGATGTCAGGGTTATGGTATCTGTGGTGGAGGGTAAGTAGGAGGAGGTGGTGTGATATATGTGGTGGATGCTGTGATGTCAGGGTTATGGTATCTGTGGTGGAGGGTAAGTAGGAGGAGGTGGTGTGATATATGTGGTGGATGCTGTGATGTCAGGGTTATGGTATCTGTGGTGGAGGGTAAGTAGGAGGAGGTGGTGTGATATATGTGGTGGATGCTGTGATGTCAGGGTTATGGTATCTGTGGTGGAGGGTAAGTAGGAGGAGGTGGTGTGATATATGTGGTGGATGCTGTGATGTCAGGGTTATGGTATCTGTGGTGGAGGGTAAGTAGGAGGAGGTGGTGTGATATATGTGGTGGATGCTGTGATGTCAGGGTTATGGTATCTGTGGTGGAGGGTAAGTAGGAGGAGGTGGTGTGATATATGTGGTGGATGCTGTGATGTCAGGGTTATGGTATCTGTGGTGGAGGGTAAGTAGGAGGTGGTGTGATATATGTGGTGGATGCTGTGATGTCAGGGTTATGGTATCTGTGGTGGAGGGTAAGTAGGAGGAGGTGGTGTGATATATGTGGTGGATGCTGTGATGTCAGGGTTATGGTATCTGTGGTGGAGGGTAAGTAGGAGGAGGTGGTGTGATATATGTGGTGGATGCTGTGATGTCAGGGTTATGGTATCTGTGGTGGAGGGTAAGTAGGAGGAGGTGGTGTGATATATGTGGTGGATGCTGTGATGTCAGGGTTATGGTATCTGTGGTGGAGGGTAAGTAGGAGGAGGTGGTGTGATATATGTGGTGGATGCTGTGATGTCAGGGTTATGGTATCTGTGGTGGAGGGTAAGTAGGAGGAGGTGGTGTGATATATGTGGATGCTGTGATGTCAGGGTTATGGTATCTGTGGTGGAGGGTAAGTAGGAGGAGGTGGTGTGATATATGTGGTGGATGCTGTGATGTCAGGGTTATGGTATCTGTGGTGGAGGGTAAGTAGGAGGAGGTGGTGTGATATATGTGGTGGATGCTGTGATGTCAGGGTTATGGTATCTGTGGTGGAGGGTAAGTAGGAGGAGGTGGTGTGATATATGTGGTGGATGCTGTGATGTCAGGGTTATGGTATCTGTGGTGGAGGGTAAGTAGGAGGAGGTGGTGTGATATATGTGGTGGATGCTGTGATATCAGGGTTATGGTATCTGTGGTGGAGGGTAAGTAGGAGGAGGTGGTGTGATATATGTGGTGGATGCTGTGATGTCAGGGTTATGGTATCTGTGGTGGAGGGTAAGTAGGAGGAGGTGGTGTGATATATGTGGTGGATGCTGTGATATCAGGGTTATGGTATCTGTGGTGGAGGGTAAGTAGGAGGAGGTGGTGTGATATATGTGGTGGATGCTGTGATGTCAGGGTTATGGTATCTGTGGTGGAGGGTAAGTAGGAGGAGGTGGTGTGATATATGTGGTGGATGCTGTGATGTCAGGGTTATGGTATCTGTGGTGGAGGGTAAGTAGGAGGAGGTGGTGTGATATATGTGGTGTGGTGGATGCTGTGATGTTGGGTTATGGTATCTGTGGTGGAGGGTAAGTAGGAGGAGGGTGGTGTGATATGTGGTGGATGCTGTGATGTCAGGGTTATGGTATCTGTGGTGGAGGGTAAGTAGGAGGAGGTGGGTGTGATATATGTGGTGGATGCTGTGGATGTCAGGGTTATGGTATCTGTGGTGGAGGGTAACTAGGAGGAGGTGGTGTGATATATGTGGTGGATGCTGTGATGTCAGGGTTATGGTATCTGTGGTGGAGGGTAAGTAGGAGGAGGTGGTGTGATATATGTGGTGGATGCTGTGATGTCAGGGTTATGGTATCTGTGGTGGAGGGTAAGTAGGAGGAGGTGGTGTGATATATGTGGTGATGCTGTGATGTCAGGGTTATGGTATCTGTGGTGGAGGGTAAGTAGGAGGAGGTGGTGTGATATATGTGGTGGATGCTGTGATGTCAGGGTTATGGTATCTGTGGTGGAGGGTAAGTAGGAGGAGGTGGTGTGGTATATGTGGTGGATGCTGTGATGTCAGGGTTATGGTATCTGTGGTGGAGGTAAGTAGGAGGAGGTGGTGTGGTATATGTGGTGGATGCTGTGATGTCAGGGTTATGGTATCTGGTGGAGGGTAAGGTAGGAGGAGGTGGTGTGATATATGTGGTGGATGCTGTGATCTCAGGGTTATGGTATCTGTGGTGGAGGCTAAGTAGGTAGGAGGTGGTGTGTGTATATGTGGTGGATGCTGTGATGTCAGGGTTATGGTATCTGTGGTGGAGGGTAAGTAGGAGGAGGTGGTGTGATATATGTGGTGGATGCTGTGATGTCAGGGTTATGGTATCTGTGGTGGAGGGTAAGTAGGAGGAGGTGGTGTGATATATGTGGTGGATGCTGTGATGTCAGGGTTATGGTATCTGTGGTGGAGGGTAAGTAGGAGGAGGTGGTGTGATATATGTGGTGGATGCTGTGATGTCAGGGTTATGGTATCTGTGGTGGAGGGTAAGTAGGAGGAGGTGGTGTGATATATGTGGTGGATGCTGTGATGTCAGGGTTATGGTATCTGTGGTGGAGGGTAAGTAGGAGGAGGGGGTGGTGTGATATATGTGGTGGATGCTGTGATGTCAGGGTTATGGTATCTGTGGTGGAGGGTAAGTAGGAGGAGGTGGTGTGATATATGTGGTGGATGCTGTGATGTCAGGGTTATGGTATCTGTGGTGGAGGGTAAGTAGGAGGAGGTGGTGTGATATATGTGGTGGATGCTGTGATGTCAGGGTTATGGTATCTGTGGTGGAGGGTAAGTAGGAGGAGGTGGTGTGATATATGTGGTGGATGCTGTGATGTCAGGGTTATGGTATCTGTGGTGGAGGGTAAGTAGGAGGAGGTGGTGTGATATATGTGGTGGATGCTGTGATGTCAGGGTTATGGTATCTGTGGTGGAGGGTAAGTAGGAGGAGAGGTGGTGTGATATATGTGGTGGATGCTGTGATGTCAGGGTTATGGTATCTGTGGTGGAGGGTAAGTAGGAGGAGGTGGTGTGATATATGTGGTGGATGCTGTGATGTCAGGGTTATGGTATCTGTGGTGGAGGGTAAGTAGGAGGAGGTGGTGTGGATATATGTGGTGGATGCTGTGATGTCAGGGTTATGGTATCTGTGGTGGAGGGTAAGTAGGAGGAGGTGGTGTGTGATATATGTGGTGGATCTGCTGTGATGTCAGGGTTATGGTATCTGTGGTGGAGGGTAAGTAGGAGGAGGTGGTGTGATATATGTGGTGGATGCTGTGATGTCAGGGTTATGGTATCTGTGGTGGAGGGTAAGTAGGAGGAGGTGGTGTGATATATGTGGTGGATGCTGTGATGTCAGGGTTATGGTATCTGTGGTGAAGGGTAAGTAGGAGGAGGGTGGTGTGATATATGTGGTGGATGCTGTGATGTCAGGGTTATGGTATCTGTGGTGGAGGGTAAGTAGGAGGAGGTGGTGTGATATATGTGGTGGATGCTGTGATGTCAGGGTTATGGTATCTGTGGTGGAGGGTAAGTAGGAGAGGGGGTGGTGTGATATATGTGGTGGATGCCTGTGATGTCAGGGTTATGGTATCTGTGGTGGAGGGTAAGTAGGAGGAGTGGTGTGATATATGTGGTGGATGCTGTGATGTCAGGGTTATGGTATCTGTGGTGGAGGGTAAGTAGGAGGAGGTGGTGTGATATATGTGGTGGATGCTGTGATGTCAGGGTTATGGTATCTGTGGTGGAGGGTAAGTAGGAGGAGGTGGTGTGATATATGTGGTGGATGCTGTGATATCAGGGTTATGGTATCTGTGGTGGAGGGTAAGTAGGAGGAGGTAGTGTGTGATATATGTGGTGGATGCTGTGATGTCAGGGTTATGGTATCTGTGGTGGAGGGTAAGTAGGAGGAGGTGGTGTGATATATGTGGTGGATGCTGTGATGTCAGGGTTATGGTATCTGTGGTGGAGGGTAAGTAGGAGGAGGTTGTGTGATATTGTGGTGGATGCTGTGATGTCAGGGTTATGGTATCTGTGGTGGAGGGTAAGTAGGAGGAGGTGGTGTGATATATGTGGTGGATGCTGTGATGTCAGGGTTATGGTATCTGTGGTGGAGGGTAAGTAGGAGGAGGTGGTGTGATATATGTGGTGGATGCTGTGATGTCAGGGTTATGGTATCTGTGGTGGAGGGTAAGTAGGAGGAGGTGGTGTGATATATGTGGTGGATGCTGTGATGTCAGGGTTATGGTATCTGTGGTGGAGGGTAAGTAGGAGGAGGTTGTGTGATATATGTGGTGGATGCTGTGATGTCAGGGTTATGGTATCTGTGGTGGAGGGTAAGTAGGAGGAGGTGGTGTGATATATGTGGTGGATGCTGTGATGTCAGGGTTATGGTATCTGTGGTGGAGGGTAAGTAGGAGGAGGTGGTGTGATATATGTGGTGGATGCTGTGATGTCAGGTTATGGTATCTGTGGTGGAGGGTAAGTAGGAGGAGGTGGTGTGATATATGTGGTGGATGCTGTGATGTCAGGGTTATGGTATCTGTGGTGGAGGGTAAGTAGGAGGAGGTGGTGTGATATATGTGGTGGATGCTGTGATATCAGGGTTATGGTATCTGTGGTGGAGGGTAAGTAGGAGGAGGTGGTGTGATATATGTGGTGGCTGCTGTGATGTCAGGGTTATGGTATCTGTGGTGGAGGGTAAGTAGGAGGAAGTGGTGTGATATATGTGGTGGATGCTGTGATATCAGGGTTATGGTATCTGTGGTGGAGGGTAAGTAGGAGGAGGTGGTGTGAATATGTGGGGATGCTGTGATGTCAGGGTCAGGGTTATGGTATCTGTGGTGGAGGGTAAGTAGGAGGATGGTGTGTGGTATATGTGGTGGATGCTGTGATGTCAGGGTTATGGTATCTGTGGTGGAGGGTAAGTAGGAGGAGGTGGTGTGATATATGTGGTGGATGCTGTGATGTCAGGGTTATGGTATCTGTGGTGGAGGGTAAGTAGGAGGAGGTGTGATATGTGGTGTGCTGGTATCTGTGGTGTGGTATATGTGGTGGATGCTGTGATGTCAGGGTTATGGTATCTGTGGTGGAGGGTAAGTAGGAGGAGGTGGTGTGATATATGTGGTGGATGCTGTGATGTCAGGGTTATGGTATCTGTGGTGGAGGGTAAGTAGGAGGAGGTGGTGTGGTATATGTGGTGGATGCTGTGATGTCAGGGTTATGGTATCTGTGGTGGAGGGTAAGTAGGAGGAGGTGGTGTGATATATGTGGTGGATGCTGTGATGTCAGGGTTATGGTATCTGTGGTGGAGGGTAAGTAGGAGGAGGTGGTGTGGTATATGTGGTGGATGCTGTGATGTCAGGGTTATGGTATCTGTGGTGGAGGGTAAGTAGGAGGAGGTGGTGTGATATATGTGGTGATGCTGTGATGTCAGGGTTATGGTATCTGTGGTGGAGGGTAAGTAGGAGGAGGTGGTGTGGTATATGTGGTGGATGCTGTGATGTCAGGGTTATGGTATCTGTGGTGGAGGGTAAGTAGGAGGAGGTGGTGTGATATATGTGGTGGATGCTGTGATGTCAGGGTTATGGTATCTGTGGTGGAGGGTAAGTAGGAGGAGGAGGTGGTGTGATATATGTGGTGGATGCTGTGATGTCAGGGTTATGGTATCTGTGGTGGAGGGTAAGTAGGAGGAGGTGGTGTGATATATGTGGTGGATGCTGTGATGTCAGGGTTATGGTATCTGTGGTGAAGGGTAAGTAGGAGGAGGTTGTGTGATATATGTGGTGGATGCTGTGATGTCAGGGTTATGGTATCTGTGGTGGAGGGTAAGTAGGAGGAGGTGGTGTGATATATGTGGTGGATGCTGTGATGTCAGGGTTATGGTATCTGTGGTGGAGGGTAAGTAGGAGGAGGTGGTGTGATATATGTGGTGGATGGTGTGATGTCAGGGTTATGGTATCTGTGGTGGAGGGTAAGTAGGAGGAGGTGGTGTGATATATGTGGTGGATGCTGTGATGTCAGGGTTATGGTATCTGTGGTGGAGGGTAAGTAGGAGGAGGTGGTGTGATATATGTGGTGGATGCTGTGATGTCAGGGTTATGGTATCTGTGGTGGAGGGTAAGTAGGAGGAGGTGGTGTGATATATGTGGTGGATGCTGTGATGTCAGGGTTATGGTATCTGTGGTGGAGGGTAAGTAGGAGGAGGTGGTGTGATATATGTGGTGGATGCTGTGATGTCAGGGTTATGGTATCTGTGGTGGAGGGTAAGTAGGAGGAGGTGTGGTGATATATGTGGTGGATGCTGTGATGTCAGGGTTATGGTATCTGTGGTGGAGGGTAAGTAGGAGGAGGTGGTGTGATATATGTGGTGGATGCTGTGATGTCAGGGTTATGGTATCTGTGGTGGAGGGTAAGTAGGAGGAGGTGGTGTGATATATGTGGTGGATGCTGTGATGTCAGGGTTATGGTATCTGTGGTGGAGGGTAAGTAGGAGGAGGTGGTGTGATATATGTGGTGGATGCTGTGATGTCAGGGTTATGGTATCTGTGGTGGAGGGTAAGTAGGAGGAGGTGGTGTGATATATGTGGTGGATGCTGTGATGTCAGGGTTATGGTATCTGTGGTGGAGGGTAAGTAGAAGGAGGTGGTGTGATATATGTGGTGGATGCTGTGATGTCAGGGTTATGGTATCTGTGGTGGAGGGTAAGTAGGAGGAGGTGGTGTGATATATGTGGTGGGTGCTGGGCTGTGATGTCAGGGTTATGGTATCTGTGGTGGAGGGTAAGTAGGAGGAGGTGGTGTGATATATGTGGTGGATGCTGTGATGTCAGGGTTATGGTATCTGTGGTGGAGGGTAAGTAGGAGGAAGGTGTGTTTGGAGATGTGAAGTGAGGTTGTGGTGTCTATGGAGGTTGAGGTGTGGAGGCTGTGGTGGTTGTAGCAGTAGGAGGTAGTGGTATGGAGTTATGGTGTCTGTGGAAGCTGTGGTGCAAAGGCTGTGGTGTCTGTGTAGGCTGTGGTAGAAGGAGGAGGCAGTGGTGTGGTGTCTGTGGTGGTAGCTGTGGTGTCTGTGTAGGTTGTGGTAGGAGGAGGAGGCAGTGGTGTGGAGTTGTAGTGTCTGTGGTGGTAGCTGTGGTGTCTGTGTAGACTGTGGTAGGAGGCAGTGGTGTGGAGTTGTAGTGTCTGTGGTGGTAGCTGTGGTGTTTGTGTAGGCTGTGGTAGGAGAAGGAGGCAGTGGTGTGGAGTTATGGTGTCCGTGGTGGAAGCTGTAGTGTCTGTGTAAGCTGTGGTAGGAGGAGGCCTGGTGTGGAGTTGTGGTGTTTGTGGTGGAAGCTGTGATGTCTGTGTAGACTGTGGTAGGAGAAGAAGGCAGTGGTGTGGAGTTATGGTGTCTGTGGTGGAAGCTGTGGTGTCTGTGTAGGCTGTGGTAGGAGGAGGAGGCAGTAGTGTGGAGCTATGGTGACTGTGGTGGTGTCTGTGGAAGCTGTGGTAGGAGGAGGCAGTGGTGTAGAGCTATGTTGTCTGTGATGGTAGCTGTGGTGTCTGTGTGAGCTGTGGTAGGCAGTGATGTGGAGTTATGCTGTCTGTGGTGGTAGCTGAGGTAGTGTAGTAGGAGAAGAGCACTTGAGGTTGAGAGAGCGGAGGGAAGATGAGAAAGTAGGGTGGCAAGCGAAGAGAAAGAGAGGCCAAAGAGAGAGAGAGGAAAGACTGGTGACTGGGTGGCCGAGCGAACTATGGCTTCTCTTGTGCTGCCAGGGTGTAGCATAATAGGTTCGAATCCTGTTCAGGGCCGGTCGAGTTTGTTAGGTGGACTTTTTACTTGAAGTCTAGTTTAAGGGAGCCCACTTCGCTTTTGTTTTCTCTTTCTCTCCCTCTCTCTTTGGCTTGTATCCATTCGGCCCCATTCAGCCTACTGTTTTAAGACGTTTACCCCCATTCAGGTGTCAATATTTTCCTGGCGAGCAGTAGCGAGCCAGCATATATATATTTTTGTTTCGACAGCAAGCTAAATTTGTACATTTTTCGATAGAAAAATGTCTCCGGCGAAGCCGGATTTCTCCAAACAATGCTGGCTCGCTATCGCTCGCCAGGAAGAAATCGACACCTGGATGGGGATAATCGTCTTAAAACAGTTGGCTGAATGGGGCCGAATGGATACAAGACAGGAAAAGAAAGAAAGGGAGAGAAAGATAAAAAAAAAACCGGTGACCCCCCCCCTTACATTGTATGGCAGAGGATATCATATACCCTGCGCTGCTGTGCCTAAGCTAGGGTAGTCCAGCACATATTGTCAGCATGTGAGGTGAGTTGGGTTTCCAGCCTAATTGTAAAGTGATTTAAGGGGGGGTCTTTAGCTTCTTCCCTAGAACTCCATCAAGCTTAAAATTACACCCCCTAGACCCCCTTTCAAGATAAATTTGTAAATTTTTCGGTAGACAAATGTCCCGGCCAAAGGCCGGTTCCTCTTAAAATACAGGCTCGCTATCGCTCGCCAGGAAAAAATCGACATCTAAATGGCACGAAAGTTTTTAAAATTGACAGAAATGGGACGAAAGTTCTTAAAATCGCCAAACTAAAGGGGGCGAGCGTCTTAAAATTTAAAAAGCAATGGGGCCAAACATGAGAGAGAAAGGGGTCCAGAAAAAATCCCTCAAGTGGAAATCTCCCCTTAAGCTCGGGGGGGGGGGGGGGGGGGTTGAGGGAGCGTATTGAACTGTGCTTATGTGCTGGGTGTGGTGTCCCGAGTTCGAATCCCGGTAGGATCATATGCTTTCATTAGTTTAATTCTAGTGCATTGGGGTTTGTAATGGAGGATTAATGTTAAGAACGGGGTCTAACTTCATTAACCAAATGTTATCCGATATGCTAAGGGAGATCATTTAGGTACTGACCAAGTTATAATACATGCCTTATCTAAATATTAAATGTTTACCTTATGAGCTGCCAGACCAGTGTTAAGGATAAATGTTGAGTGAAAAAACGCTGGTGTGATACCGGCTTTAAGTGGGGTGACCTGCTTTTTGCATCTCCTTTTCTCTCTTCTCTGGCTTGTATCCATTCGGTCCCAATCAGCCTACTGTTTTAAGACGTTTATCTCCATCCAGGTGTCGATTTTTTCCTGGCGAGCGGTAGCGAGCCAGCATATTTGTAATAATGTTTTTGACAGCAAGCTAAATTTGTACATTTTTCGATAGAAAAATTTCTCCGGCGAAGCCGGATTTCTCCATACAATGCTGGCTCGCTACCGCTCGCCAGGAAGAAATCGACACCTGGATGGGGATAAACGTCTTAAAACAGTAGGCTTGATGGGGCCAAACGGATACAGGCCAGAGAAAGAGAGAAAAGGAGACACAAAAATCAGGTCACCCCCCTTAAGGAACACTGTCTGTGTCGAGTGCCTCCCCCTGAGTTAAAAGAGTGACCGAGTATGTGCACATGTATGGGGGGAGGGGGGGGGGGGTCATTTATGGGGGGGGGGGGTCATTTATCGATCAAGGCCGATTTCTTATAAATTACAGGCTCGCTTTCGCTCGCCAGGAAAAAAAATAACACCTAAATGACACGAAAGGTCATAATATTGACACAGAAATGGGGAAGGGGTGAGGGGGGGGTCTTAAAATCGCCAAAATAATGGGCCGAACGTCTTCATATCTGAAAACTAATGGGACTAAACATGAGGGAGAAGGGGGGCCAGAAAAAAACAACCATGGATGATGATAGAAATATAAAGTACGAGACACTTGGTAACCGTAAAAAAAAAAATAAAAAAAAAAATACACAACAATTAAAGGAGGGGGAGGGGTTTCTGGACTCCCCTTCTCCCCCATGTTTAGCCCCATCAGATTTGAGATTATAAAACCTCTTGTTTCATTTAAAAATTAACAAATTTATCTTGATGGGATGGGATATGTCTTGGGCATATACTCTTGAAGGTGACCACGGGATTGGGCCCGGTTAGGTTAGGTTAGGTTAGGTTAGGTTAGGTTAGTTTAGGTTAGGTTAGGTTAGGTTAGGTTAGGTTAGGTTAGGTTAGGTTAGGTTAGGTTAGGTTAGGTTAGGTTAGGTTAGGTTAGGTTAGGTTAGGTTAGGTTTCAATCCCGTGGGCCCAATTCCGTATATTCCGTATGGGCCCAATCCCTATGGAACCACTTTTGAAGCTTGATGGAGGAAACTAAACATAAATAAATACATAACTTCCTTGTAGACTGAAACTCGCAAGTGGTTAATTTGAGAAAGAGCTAAGTGACACAGTGGTTCTAATAACTAAAGGGAAATACGGGAATAAACGGTAATACGAGAGGTTATAAAGGGATATCCAGGGGTTAGAAAAGAGAGGGGGGGGGGTGTAGTGGTGGCTCTGACAGGTAAAAGAAGGAGAGAGAGAGAGAGAGAGAGACGGAGGAGTGGGGGAGGTGGGTGTAGTGGTGGCTCGGAGTGGTTCCTCCTGGACAGGTTAAAAAGAAGGATGGAATGGAAAGGGGGATTAAAATAAGGGCGATGAGAGGAGACAGAGAGAGAGAGGTGTAGTTAGTCCGCA
Source organism: Paralithodes platypus (assembly GCA_032716605.1). NCBI lineage: Eukaryota > Metazoa > Arthropoda > Malacostraca > Decapoda > Lithodidae > Paralithodes > Paralithodes platypus. The sequence continues at coordinate 1,655,089 of CM064531.1, forward strand.
GGTTAAAAGGGAATGAAAGGGGATCAAATGATAAATAAGAGAGAGAGGAGTGAGAGAGAGAGGAGAGAAGAGAGAGGGAGGGAGGAGAGAGAGAGGGGGGGGGGGAGGGTTGTGGGGGGGGGGGTGGGGGTGTTTAATGTTGTTGTTAGGCTCTGACAGGTGGAAAGGTGGATAATGGAGGAGAGAGTGGGATAGGTTGCTGAAAGTGGTATAGTGGAGAAGAGAGGATGGAGAGAGCTAAATAGACGTATGAGGATGGCTAGAGGGAAGAGGGTAGAGAGAGAGGGGTCGGTGGGTTGTTTTGTTGTAGACTCTGACAGGGTTAGAGGGGAAAATGGAAAGGTGTGGATTAAGAGAGAGAGAGAGACAGAGAGAGAGAGGGGGGGGTTTGTAGTTGGTTTATGTTTTTGGGGGGGGGGTTGTTTTGTATGGATGTTGTTCTTGGGGTAAAAAAAAGAAGGAGGGATTGGCGGAAATGATGGAGGGGGGGGTAATAATGGAAGGTGAGAGAGAGGAGAGGGAGGTGGGAAATTTGTAATGTGTGGTGGTTGAATGGGGATAAATAATGAGGGAGAAGAGGAGGTAAGGATGAGGAGAGAGAGAGAGAGGAGGAAGAGATGTTGGACCGGGAGGGAAAGGTGGATAATAAGAGAGGAGGAGATAGAGAGAGCGGAGAAGTTGAGCGTGTGTTGTTGGGGTAGTGTGGTGTTGGGTGTGTGGTGTGTTTTGGGTGGGTGGTGTGTAGGGGTTGTGTGGGGCTCTGGTGGGGTTTGTGGTGGTGTTGGGGGGTGTTTGGGTTGGGATTTGTTGGTTCTAGTTTGGTTGGAGATTGGGGGTTTTTGGGGTTTTGTGAGAGGATGAGGAGGAGAGTATGTGTGGGTGTGTGTGAGCGAGAGAGTTTGGCGTTGGAGGGGGTAGTGGTATTTATGGCTCTGACAGGTAAAAAAAGGAGGGAATGGAAAGGTGGA
>CM064531.1:1661056-1733556 GCA_032716605.1 Paralithodes platypus
TGAGTCAGTTTGAGCGATATTCTAGAGATTGTGGCACTATTTTAGCGATCTTCGACATATATTTATTATTTAGCGACCTTCTAGCGGCTTTTGAGAACGGATCTAGCGGTATTTGGTGTTCTGATTTGGTAACCGTGGGCAAGCGGGGCAGCAAGGGAGTGACGCCCAGGAGGGAAGGAGGATCACTAGCCACCCACCCATAGTCCTCTATATGGAGACTACCCAACATCATTACAGTAGTCGCCATGTTGCGACCTATACCAGATCCCGAAATTCATGAATCGACACCATTCGAGGTTGCACAATTGCAGCATAAACTCAAGTAAATGGCGACTAAATCATGTAGATGCATAAAGAAACAATAAACACATACTCATATCGATTACACAGTTAACTTATAGCCCTCACAGATACTACCGATTTTCACTTTGGCTCATGATCCATAGGCCTATCAAAATTCCAAAATCAACACACTCGGCCAACATACGTGAGTTTGAAGTACTGTGCAGGATATTCATTCAATCTCCATACAGAATGTAACTCTGTGGTATGTCGAGAATCATACTATAGACAAACAAAAAATAGATACATAACTAGAAGACAGTGCGAACATGGGTGATAGGTGCCGAACATGTCTATGAAAACCAAGGTGACATAAAAATCTCCCTTCAAAGAACTCCTGAGCCAGCCAGCCAGCCAGCCAGCTCGTGTTCCCCCTCCTCCACCACCACCACCACTGGCTGAGCTGCTGCCATCTGTCGGCCGGGAGAGGAACAATCTGTACCTGCCACCACCACCGCTAGGGGGCACTCACAAAACAGGGTACCACCGCCGCCACGCACGTTATCGGACGACATCTTGACTCCTACTCCAGCTCAAATAATCACTATACCACGTCGGATTCTTTCATAATAGCCTGGTTATAATTACAAGATTGTATACAGCTTAGGCAGCGTCGGTGAGACTCAAAAGGCTGACCAAATATAACTTTTACCCCTAGAGGTCCCAATCTTAGTAAAGTCGTCTAATATTAGCTTTCTGTTTTCTGGCTGTTATTAGACGATTTTATGTAGACTAGGAAGTATATATGGAAGTCAGAGGATTAATTGACATAGCCTTTGCCCTTATAATTTCCACAGATCCTTCCTTAATTGCATAAAATCGTTTAATGATAGCCAGAACAAACTATCAAAATGCATCATAATCATCCAAATACTTTATAATTCCTACCTTCTTTCCCTGAGAGATGTAATATGACCGTTGTCGTTGTCTGTAAAGTAGATTAATTCCATTTAATCGAAGACGCTATGTACCACGTAGTACGGTGGTGCTAATAAATCATAATTATCTCGGCTGGCATTACGTGTGGCTCGCTCTGTGCTGCATTAATGGCTGTGTCTGATGTTGAATAGAGTCGGTAAGTGTAGAAATATATTTGCATATATCACTCAAAATTTAAAAAATTATAGTTAAATAATACTGATACCAATTATTGATCAAAATATACTTGGTACCTAGACATCACTTATTTGGCCTATTGTACATCTTTGTTTATGAATATCATATGTTCACACTGCTCATTAATGTACTCTCTCTCTCTCTCTCTATATATATATATATATAACCTATTTCTACATTACTATCTGATCTTTCTAACTCATCGAGCACTGAACAGAAGAGAAAATGGGAGACAAGATGGCAGCCAATGACTTAACTCCAGGGACCCTCTCGGTGTTTATACCCTGTCTTTCTAGGTACTCTTATCACTCCTCCTCCCCTCCCTCCTTCACCACCGATTCTACCACCACCAATATACAACACTCTACTCTTATTCAGCATCGCCAACACTGGAGAACTATGAAGAGAAATTACAAGGACATTGTCCCGTTCCCAGGCTAATGTACAGTCGCGCTAATAAGTGATGATTCGGCACCAAGTATGTTTTGATCAATAATTGGTATCAGCAATGTCTAAAGTTCATTTCTTCACATCGAGTGAAATATACAAACATGTTCCTACACTTACCCACCCTATTCAACATCTGACAGCCATTGACAAAAATGATCCATAATATTAGAAATCTTCCGTATGAAGAAAGGTTGAAGAAATTAGGCTTACATTCGTTAGAGAGACGCAGAGTTAGAGGTGACATGATAGAGGTATTCAAGTGGGTTAGTGGAATTAATAAAGGAGACATGAAAAATGTACTAAAGCTCAGTGATAGCGAAATAACTCGTACAAATGGTTTCAAATTAGATAAATTTCGTTTCAGAAAAGATATAGGCAAATATTGGTTTGGTAACAGAGTTGTAGATGGGTGGAATAGGCTACCAAGTGATATAGTGGGATCAAGAACGATAGGGATCTTTAAGATGAAATTGGATAGGCATATGGACGAGATGGGTTGGGTGTGAGGGGGATCTACCAGGTGTGGGCCAATCGGCGTTCAGCAGACCCCCGTAATCTTGTGTTAATCTCTGACCGTTTTGGTGGGGTCAGTACTCAAGGTATTAGTGAGATGGGTCTATAATTGGGCCTTGTAATTGGGGTTGGGTGTGACAGGGATCTGCCTTGTATGGGCCGATCGGCTTTTTGCAGACTCCCATTTTCTTATGATCTTATGTTCTTATTAATACAGCACAGAGCAAGCCAAACGTAATGACAGCTGGGACATGACTTATTAGCACGACTGTACAATCACTCGTTATAATTCGTGGACTCACCTATTTCTTATTATGGAAGTAGCCTATATCTCTGGAAAATAATTTATGAATATACTTTTCTATACATCAACTACAAACTACGGTATATAATTTATACTCTTCATTGAAAAAAAAAGTTTCATCTAAACATGAATCAAAATAGTTATAACTGCGTAAAGAAAGGCATAGGGGGTCCATGAAATGATATAAGTAACTGTACTCAAAGCTCATAGTAGAACCCAATAACAGAAGCCCAGAGAGATCACAGACACAATAGGTGGATAGTTTATACATTATTAGGAACCTACAGTTTATTAGGCAAAGGTTGTATGTATGTATGTATGTATTATTAGCAACCTACAGTATATTAGGCAAAGGTTGTATGTATGTATGGATGTATCTATGTATAATTAGGAACCTACAGTATATTAGGCAAAGGTTGTATGTATGTATGTATGTATGTATGTATTATTAGCAACCTACAGTATATTAGGCAAAGGTTGTATGTATGTATGTATGTATGTATGTATTATTAGCAACCTACAGTATATTAGGCAAAGGTTGTATGTATGTATGTATGTATGTATGTATGTATTATTAGCAACCTACAGTATATTAGGCAAAGGTTGTATGTATGTATGTATGTATGTATTATTAGGAACCTACAGTTTATTAGGCAAAGGTTGTTGTATTATTAGGAACCTACAGTATATTAGGCAAAGGTTGTATGTATGTATGTATGTATGTATTATTAGGAACCTACAGTTTATTAGGCAAAGGTTGTATGTATGTATGTATGTATGTATTATTAGGAACCTACAGTATATTAGGCAAAGGTTGTATGTATGTATGGATGTATCTATGTATAATTAGGAACCTACAGTATATTAGGCAAAGGTTATGTGTATGTATGCATGTATGTATGTATGTATGTATTATTAGCAATCTACAGTATATTAGGCAAAGGTTGTATGTATGTATGGATGTATCTATGTATAATTAGGAACCTACAGTATATTAGGCAAAGGTTATATGTATGTATGTATGTATGTATGCATGTATGTATGTATGTATGTATTATTAGCAACCTACAGTATATTAGGCAAAGATTGTATGTATGTATGTATAAAGAGTACAAAGGAAATCAAGCAACAACAGATCTAGTGACCCTTCTAGGCTGCTTGTCCTCCAAAACACTGAGGATCAAGTGTCCAAACAGTGGTTTAAAGTGGGTAAGGGAACATTGGAAAGGGAACTACTGCCCTGGAACTAATGTCCGTGGCAGGATTAGGAAGTTAGTAGGGGACAGATGGGTTAGTAACTGAGGGGAGGATAAAATAAAGTTATTAATTTACAAACGCAGTCAGTCACGGGTTTGATGCGAGATATTTGTCTAGGCGAAGTTTAAATGAATCAACGGTGTCTATAAGTCTATAACATCTCGGGGAAGCCCATTCCATAAGTTGACAACTCGATTGAAGAAATTTTTAGCTTCGTGTGAGTTAAAAGATTTACCAATAATTTTGCACCCGTTTCCCCGCATGTAATTAGATTGGTCGATAGTGAAGTATTTACTACAGTTCATATTGTCGATGCCTTTGATGATTTTGAACACTTGAATTAAGTCACCTCTTAATCTGTGCTGGGTTAAAGGAAATAGATTTAATTCTCGAAGACGCTCCTCGTATGGTTTGTTCTTTAGGCTAGGTATCATTTTGGTAACTCTACGTTGAACTCTTGAACTCGTTCTAGCTTGTCTATATCTTTTTGGTAATAAGGGCACCAGGATTGAACGCAGTATTCCAGAAGAGGGCGGACTAAGGAATTGTAAAGGGTTAGGATAACGTCTTTGGATTTATGCTCAAATGACCTGCCTATAAAGCCAATTATTTTGTTTGCCTTCTTAACAACTTCTGAACATTGTTGACTCGGTTTTAGGTTACTCGATATTGTTACTCCCAGATCGGTTTCTCTGTTTACATTCTTAAGCTGAGTGCCATTCATCAAATAGTTTGCTTTCTCATTTTGGTATCCGATATGTAGTACTTTACATTTATCCGCATTGAAACTCATTTGCCAAATTTGGGCCCAACATGACAACTTATCTAGATTGTGTTGCATATCGTCAACTTGTTCTTTTGAGAGTACGCTATTTGCAATTTTTGTATCGTCAGCAAATTTTGAGATTGTACAGGTGAGACCCTCATCTATGTCGTTGATGTAAATTAGAAAGAGAATTGGTCCTAGTACCGATCCCTGGGGTACCCCGCTACTTACATTGGTCCATTTAGATGCCTTACCGTTTATGACTACTCTTTGCTTTCTGTCGCTGAGCCAATTTTCTATCCATTTCAACACACCGTCTTGTATTGCATGCGCTTTTAGTTTTAGCAGTAAACGTTTGTGGGGAACTTTGTCAAAGGCCTTTTGAAAATCAAGGTATATAATATCTACAGCTTTACTCTCATCGTAGAGGCTGAGGATATCGTGGAAGAAGTCTAAGATGTTTGTTAAAGAGGAACGTTTTTTTACAAAAGCCGCGTTGAGTATCTTTCAGTATGTTATTTTCCTCTAAGTGATTTACGAGTCTGTCTCTTATGAGTGTTTCTAGCATTTTACATACAACTGAGGTTAAGCTAATTGGACGATAGTTACTGGGTAGGGATTTGCTGCCTTTTTTGAATATCGGTGTTACGTTGGCTAGCTTCCACTGATCAGGCATAGTTCCAGACTGCAAGGATTTATTGAATAGCAATGTCAGTGGTTTAGAGAGCTCATCCTTAGCTTCCTTTAGGACTCTAGGTGAGATTGTATCAGGTCCAGGCGTTTTATTTACCTTGAGTTTATCTAAACAATTCAATACTTCTCTCTCTGTAATGGTGATATTGCTTAAAACATCTGAATTATCAATCTGAATCGGCGATGGTGTAGGGATATCACTGAGGTCTTCCATTGTAAAAACTGATGCAAAGAAGGTATTGAGGGCATTACTCATTTGTACTTCGTCTTTGGTGTATTCTCCATTTTCATCGACTAACGGTCCTACAGTTGAAGTAACTACTCTCTTCTTTCTGATATAACTATAACATTATTTTGGGTTTGTTTTACTTTGATTCGCAACATGTAACTCCAGGGTCTTTTTACTTTGCTTAATTAACCTTTTGGCTTTGCGTCGTAGTTCTACAAATTTCACCCGTTCTTCGTCATTTTGTGAGGATTTTAATCTATCGTTAGCAAACTTTTTAGCAAGCAGACAGTTTGAAATATCTTTATTCCACCATTAGGGCTTATCATTATGGCCTGTGGCCCTGTACGCCGTATTTTCGATGGTATGCAGTCTTGCACTGCTTTTAGGTAAGTGTTTGCGAATGATTCCCAAGATGTATTTATGTCGTTATTGTTAATTAAAAACCTCCAGTCAGTTTCTTTAAACATTGCTCTAAGTTTACAAAAGTTTGCTTGCTTGAAATTAGGGACTTTCTCGATGCTGCTATTTGGTTCGCTACTATTAATCTTTAAACTGAAATTTATCGCACGATGGTCGCTGTTACTGAATTCATCACCGACATTAAAATTCTCTATCAATTCTTCTTTTGTTGAAAGTACATGTATGTATGTATGTATGTATATATGTATGTATGTATGTATGTATGTATGTATGTATATATGTATGTATGTATGTATGTATGTATGTATGTATGTATGTATGTATGCATGCATGTATGTATGTATGTATGTATTATTAGCAACCTACAGTATACTAGGCAAAGGTTGACCATCATAATTATACTCTACGGACGGTAAATTGCCATGTCCGGATTTTCATTACTCGGGTTTTTACAAAGAGTATGAATTGAACTATGTTGCTATAAGTCTATTTTATTTCCAGCTGATGATAAATTGAATCCACAAATAGCCGATTTCTCGATACTTAATGGAACAATATGAAACTACCATGTCTCTCCATCTACCATGTCTCTCCATCTACCATGTCTCTCCAACTACCATGTCTCTCCATCTTATTAACTACCATGTCTCTCCATCTTATTAATGAAACTACCATGTCTCTCCATCTACCATGTCTCTCCAACTACCATGTCTCTCCATCTTATTAACTACCATGTCTCTCCATCTTATTAATGAAACTACCATGTCTCTCCATCTTATTAACTACCATGTCTCTCCATCTTATTAACTACCATGTCTCTCCATCTTATTAACTACCATGTCTCTCCATCTTATTAACTACCATGTCTCTCCATCTTATTAACTACCATGTCTCTCCATCTTATTAACTACCATGTCTCTCCATCTTATTAACTACCATGTCTCTCCATCTTATTAACTACCATGTCTCTCCATCTTATTAACTACCATGTCTCTCCATCTTATTAACTACCATGTCTCTCCATCTTATTAACTACCATGTCTCTCCATCTTATTAACTACCATGTCTCTCCATCTTATTAACCCGTGGAGCCCCGGCTAGTTTTGTAATGTTTGCGCACCAGAACCCGGCCGGTTTTCAAAAAATGGTTTTATTCCAGAAACAATAGCGAATGGGTTAGGAATGAAGGAAAAACCACGAAAAACCGCTCAAAAAGCTTAAAAAATGGTCCTACAGAGCCCCCGAAAACGGATTTTACAAGAGTAAAAAATTGAAGGCAATTATCCCCCAAAAAACAGGTTATTGCGCGCTCGCGCGCACGCACGTAGACTTTGAGAGTTTTCAACCATCGGCACGGTTGCGTGGGATACGTATACAGTTCCCATACAAATCTGAGCCCTCTTGAGTGGCTACACCTGAGGTTACGGTCGGCGCAATTAGGGTGACGCGTCAGGCGCGTCTCTGGGGCTGTGCGTTACATACATCGCCGACGCGTCAGACGCGTCGCTGGGGCTGGACGGGTTAACTACCATGTCTCTCCATCTACCATGTCTCTCAATCTACCATGTCTCTCCATCTACCATGTCTCTCCATCTACCATGTCTCTCCAACTACCATGTCTCTCCATCTACCATGTCTCTCCAACTACCATGTCTCTCCATCTTATTAATGTCGAGCATTAATAATTACCACCATATTTCAGTACACAATCTTCAAAATTACCGAGAAATTTAGATGGAGACTTTGCAATCTACCATCAGCTGAGAGTAAACAGACTATAGTTATGAAAACTAAGCCTTAAGGGAAGGTTTTTAGTTGATTCCCTAGACTTCCATCAAGCTTAAAATTACTCCTCCCCCTTAACCCCCCTTTCAAGATAAATGTGTACATTTTTCGGTAGAAAAATTTCCCGGCCGAAGGCCGGTTCCCCTTAAATTACAGGCTCGCTATCGCTCGCCAGGAAAAAATCGACACCTAAATGGCACGAATGGTCTTAAAATTGACAGAAATGGGGCGAGGGTTCTTTAAATCGCCAAACTAATGGGGCAAACGTCTTTAAATCTCACAAGCAATGGGGCTAAACATGAGGGAGAAAGAGGTTCAGAAAAAAATCCTCCAGGTGGAAATCTGGCGTAGCGACATAGTAGTTTCATGTATTTTCCATTATGTATTTTCCATTATGTATTTTCCATTATGTATTTTCCATTATGTATTTTCCATTATGTATTTTCCATTATGTATTTTCCATTATGTATTTTCCATTATGTATCGGTAAATCAGTTGCTAAAGCCGGTATCACACGAGAGCTTTTATAGTCAACATTCGATGATCAACATTTTTCTGGCAACATTTCTGGAATATTTTGCACAGGTATCGGAAACTAGATTGATGGTAGATGAATTTAGGTAACATACAAATATTAAACGTTTACCTTATGAGCTGCCAGACCAGTGTTTAGGATATATGTTGAGTGAAAAAGCGCTCGTGTGATACCGGCTTAAGGGATTCAATATACAGTCAGCTGAAGTCAAACCCACTGTACGGTAGCGCTAATAAGTCACGTCTCAGCTGTCATTACGTTTGACTTGCTCTGTGCTGTATTAATGTCTGTCAGATGTTGAATAGGGTGGGTAAGTGTAGGAAAGTGTCTGTATATCTCACTCGAAATGAAGTGATCCTGTTTCGATATTGCTGATACCAATTATTGACCAAAATATACTTGGGGCCGAGACATAACTTATTTGGCCGACTTCACGTATTTAGTAAGTGACATGCTATAATAAGATCAGACAGATGCAGTTAGACAAGCTTGAACCCCTTGAGAGAGAGAGAGAGAGAGAGAGAGAGAGAGAGAGAGAGAGAGAGAGAGAGAGAGAGAGAGACAGTATGCTAAAATTGGAGTCGGACTGATACACTTACTCGAGGTGGTGTTTGAACTCATTAATTAGGCAGGAACCTCTTTCCTAAGCTGAATGAAAATTTTCCAATGTTAGCCACAATGAAATGAAAACAAGGTGTAATCGTACTGAAGGAACGATTATTATGCTCTTTCTCTTTTTTTCTCTCTCTCTCTCTCTCTCTCTCTCTCAAATAAACTTTAAAACAGAACATTCCCATTCTCCATGTTACTAGTATTATACTCTATTTTTTTTTGCTTCCAGCTGAGGGTAAATTGAATCCCTTAGTAGCTGATTTCTCGATACTTAGTGGAAATATATGAAACTACTATGGCTGTGTGTCGTATATGAAACTACTATGGCTGTGTGTTACTATGGCTGTGTGTCGTATATGAAACTACTATGGCTGTGTGTCGTATATGAAACTACTATGGCTGTGTGTCGTATTAATGCCAAGTTTTCATTATTAACATCATATTTCGCTATAAAATCTACCTTATAGCTGAGTAACAAACATAGAAACATGACAATTTACCCTCAGCTGGACAACAAATAGACTATAGGAAACACGGAGTTGATTTTAAGGGGAGGTATTTAGTTTGTTCCCTACGTTTTCATCAAGCTTAAAATTACACCCCCTAGACCCCCTTTCAAGATAAATTTGTAAATTTTTCGGTAGAAAAATGTCCTGGCCGGAGGCCAGTTGCTCTTAAATTACAGGCTCACTATCGCTCGCCAGGAAAAAATCGACACCTTAATGGCACGAAAGGTCTTAAAATTGACAGAAATAGGGCAAACCGTCTTAAAATGTCCAAACTACTAGGGCGAACGTCTTAAAATCTCAAAAACAATGGGGCTAAACATGAGGGAGAAAGGGGTCCAGAATAAAATCCCTCAAGTGGAAATCTCCCCTTAAAGCTTTAGTATTGTGTGCGAGTGTTTTTATTCTATTTTATTATATTTATTTATTGATTTTTGTTTTGTTGGTACCGTAGCACTTGTCCTTTTTCTTATGTAGGATAATACGCTTAACCCTTTGATGATTATGACGCATTTGACCAGTATATTTGGGCTACCTTTAGACGATTTTATAGAGTTTAGGAAGGATCTGTGGTGATTAAAAGGGTTAGGACTATCCCAATTAACCCTCTGACATCCAAATAGCCTTCCAAATCTGAATAAAATCGTCTACCGTAAGCCAGAAAACAGAAAAACAATGCGTCATCGTATCTTGAAAGGGTTAATATGCTATCATGGCTCTGTTATGATTGTTTTATAATTCACAATATTCATTTAGTCTTCAATGTCCCTAACCCCTTGATGATCATGACGCGTTTTAGAAGTTTATTTTGGCTATGTTTAGACGATTTAATATAGCTTAAGGGGAGATTTCCACTTGAGGGATTTTTTTCTTGACTCCTTTCTCCCAAATGTTTAGCCCCATGGGTTTTCTAATTTTAAGACGTTCGCCCCATTATTTTGACGATTTTAAGAACTTTCGACCCATTTCTGTCAATTTTAAAACCTGTCGTGCCATTTAGGTGTCGATTTTATCCTGGCGAGCGATAGCGAGCCTGTAATTTAAGAGGAACCGGCTTTGAACCGGGACATTTTTCAACCGAAAAATGCACAAATTTATCTTGAAAGGGGCTCAAGGGGGTGTAATCTTAAGCTTGATGGATATCTACTAGGAAACGTATGTGGGAATTGAGAGGGTAAAGACTGGCCAAATCAACCCTCGGACTTCCATATGACCTCTTCAGACAAGGGTTAAGCTCGGTTCACACATACCCGTCCTTCCCCGACCACCAAAAACTGTTGGACGGCATCAAACGGATGACCTTGTGTCCCGAGTGGGCCGAGTGGCCACGTGTGGCCCTGATGCCCGACCTCAACACGTCACCGCCCCGGAAGACGGCGCATGCACGGCTAGTGGACGGAGATCTCAACACGTGACCGCCCCGGCAGACGGATCATGGGCGGCGACTTGGTGCCACGACCAGTCCCTTTGGAAGGCGACCTAATAAGTCTGAATACGACCTGTCTGAGATGCACTGTGACGGCACTGCGACGACACTGCGACCACAATATGATGGACGCAGTGTCGTCGGCGATGGCCCCCATCATGCATATATATTGGGGCGTGGCACAGAGACACCTCAGTCTCAACCAGCGTGCCGCCGATATAACTTCTCCTGCCGAGTGTCCCTCAACATGGACGCCACTCTGTTGAATCAAGTGCAGCTGTACATGGATTGCAACGTACAACTGTGCTAAACGGTCCTAACTTTCATGGAAGTTGTGAGCGAGCTGAAGAAGAGAAGGAAAAAGCGAAGTGTGTGGGTGAAGCCATACCTATTGAGGAGGGAGACCTATGGCCACTACCACACCCTCATGAGGGAATTGTCAGCAGAGGATCCAGAACTGTACCGGAGCTTCCTGCGGCTCGACGAGGGTCTCTTCGACGAGATATGCGAGCGTGTGCGGCCTCGGCTGGAGAAGAAGACCACCTTCTGGAGGAGGCCCCTGGAGGTAGGGCTGAGAGTGGCCATAACCTTACGATTTCTCGCAAGTGGGAACTCCTACGCCAGTCTCAGATTCTTCTGAATCACTGGGGGCCGGATCTACAACCACTGCATCGTTGTCCAGGCTGATGACAGGTGTGGGTGACTGAGGGGCACCCTGCTGCTCTACAACAGCAGGGCGCTCCTGTGTCTCCTCTACTATCTCCATCACCTGGCTGTCTTGGGTGTCCTCGGGCTTCTTCGGTTTTGTCATGATGCCTCGCCGCTTCTTGGAGTCAGACTTAGGCATAACGTAGGCTGGAGGTTGGAGTAGGTTGGAGGTTGGAGGTTGTGCGAGGTGGTGAATGTTGCGGTGACGGGGCTTGGGAACTGAGATAGGACCACACGCGGCTGGCTCTTTTATGGACGCTTGGTGGGCGGGGACTAGCGGGGACGCGCGGGGTGTGATCACGTGAGGCGACATTGCCAAGTCGCAGTCTCAACTTTCAAATATTTTGGTCGGGGCATAGACTACGTCTGGTAGCGTCTAGGCGGCGCATAGACGCTTATACACGGCGCCTATGCGCTGACCAGTCACATGGGTGACCCGCCCTTGAACCGATTTTGGCGGTTGGTCCGTCCTGATCCGTTTATTTTAGGTATGTCAAAAATGTTCGGCTCCCTCGCCGCCGCGGCCCGTGTTGTGGCGTCACTGTACGTTCATGAACAGACCATACCCGTTTATGTCGGAGTCCTTGCACGATTGCATATGTTTTCAGTGGTCGGGGAAGGACGGGAGCTCAGGACGGGTATGTGTGAACCGAGCTTTATGGGAATTGCTATTATCATCATAAAATGTCTTCCTGAACATTTGTTCTCTGATTGGAGACAGTGTTAGTAGGGCGTGTCTGGTGAATTTAAACCACACCCCTTTTAATCTAACCATATCAAGTATTGGATAACATTTCTGTAATAAGTGATGTTTCGGCACCAAGTATGTCTTGATCAATAATTGGTATCAGCAATATCTAAGCTTCATTTCTTCATATTGAGTGAAATAAACAAACATTTTACTACACTTACCCACCCTATTCAACATCTGACAGACATTAATACAGCACAGAACAAGCCAAATGTAATGACAGCTGAGGCATGACTTATTAGCGCGACCGTACAGTTTGCCGCACATATTCCCTTCCTCAATCATCCCAGCTTGGCAGTGCCGCACCCACCTCCCCAACCCCCCTCCCTCATTTCACCTCCTACCAATAGTGGAAGGGAATGAGGAGGAGCAAGGGAGGGGGGATTGGGGAAGTGGGTGCAGCACTGCCAAATCACGACCCCAACGGAATAGAATATGTGCGGCAAACTGTACCTGATGAGTGGATTTACGTCACTATCGGGGTGTTAACCCTCTCCGACATATGACGCGATTTTGAGCCTATTGGGGATACTTTAAAACCTTTGTTACCATCAGGGGTATTTAGAAACCTTTAGTTTAGTTACTTCAACCTCTGCAGTTGTCTTTGAGTTAGCTGTGGGCAGAAAACTAATTTTTGGAGAGGTAATTATAAGAGTGAGAGAACTCTATTTCTTATTGCTAATCTGGCAACCTCTGCGTCATAAATGCGTGAAACGGTTAACAGTTTATAAAAGTCTTAGATAATAGTATGTGGCGTGAGATAAGGGGCATCATTCACTGTATTAATACACGACTCCGTTGCCGGCCGAAGCATACAATCACCACTATCACTTGAATTGATTTATATTGAAGCACAGTTTGTGAAGTTCGAAGACGTTATTAAACAAATACAAAGTCAAGTTTATTTAAGTATTCAGTATCCTTTCTGTTATAATCTTTAAGGACTGATATAATCCCGGGAGGACCATATGCTTCCATTAGTTTATTCAAGTACATTGGGCTTTGTAATTGATGATTAATATTAAGAACGGGGTGTTACTTATATACTATATTCATTTAAGGGGAGACTAGCCTTTTGTTTGGTCTATTAATTAATGTACCGGTATTCATATATTTGTTTTTAGTTTCCTCCCTAGACCTCCATCAAGCTTAGAAAAACACCCCCTAGACCCCCCTTCAAGATAAATTTGTACATTTTTCGGTAGAACAATTTCCCGGCCAAAGGCCGGTTCCTCTTAAAATTGCAGGCTCGCTATCGCTCGCCAGGAAATAATCGACACCTAAATGGCAGGAAAGGTCTTAAAATTGACAACGAAATTGGGCGAAAGGTGTTAAAATCGCCAAACTAATGGGCCCAACGTCTTATAATCTCAAAACTAGTGGGGCTAAACATTAGCGAGAGGCTAGGGGGTCCATAAAAACGGTCTGCCTCCCCTTAATTTACCTTCTCGTTGCATCATCCTTCTCCTACCGTTGCTTCACCTTCCTTCCCATATACCATTTTTACCAATATACCTCTTTTTAACCCTTTCAAGCTCCAATACGCGTTTCTGTTCTGTTTCTGGCTACTATTAGACGATTTTATTCAGATTAGTAACGGTATATATATGGAAATCAAAGGGTTGATTGAGATAGTATTTACCCTTTTAATACCCACAGATCCTTCCTAAGCTGCATAAAATCGTCTAATGATAGCCAAAATAAACTGCTAAAACGTGTTATAGCTTCAAAGGGTTAATTTACCCATTTAATATGATATACCTTTTTATCAATATACCTTTTGTTATCAATATACCTTTTTTTCCAAATATACCTTCTGATTACTATATGCCTTTCTTTTATCAATATATTCTTTTACTAATATACTTTTTTTGACCAATATACTGTTTTCTCAATATACCCCTTTTATCAATATACCTGTTTTGTTTTACCAAAATACTTTTTTACCAATATGCTTTTTGTTTGTTTTTACCAATATACCCTTTCTACCACTATACTGTACCCCTTTTACCAATATACTTACTTAACAATATCCCTTTGCAAGACATCACTTGAGAAGAAGACCTGCTACAATATGAAATGCCCAGCTTTTCATATTAAAGGGACTTGGAGATATGCTAGACCTAACACGAATGGTAGCCCAAAAAACTCTCTAGCTATGCGAGGACGAGACAGAGGAAAAAGACAAGGAGGTAAATGGCAGATGAAGATGAAGAGACTGAGGGAGATGGAAGAGCACATAGAACACCTCGAGCACCTCCTGGCCTCCCAAGAGTGGCAACAAATTTTTTTTTTTTTTTTTTGTCTATGTGATTGAGGGAGGCAAAAGGCATAACTGCCTATAGCGAGTGCCTCCCCCATAGTTGAAAGAGTGACAGGGCCAAAATCAAGGGACGTTCGAGCCAAAATGCCTGGACACACGGAGTTTGAAGCAATTTAAGTCATAGGAAGAGGGAAAGACTGATTCTGGGAGAGAGTTCCAGAGCTCAGATGTTGAGTAGAAGAAAGTTTGAGAGTAACGTTTCACTCTTGGGTTGGAGAGTTGCACAGAGTAGGGGTGGGATTGAGTTGCAAGACGGGTACCACGTGCCCTACGTAAAGGAGGTGGTATGCACTGGGATAGCTCTGAGGAACACTGATTATTATAGTAGCGATAGAATAGCGAGAGAGATGCAACATTGCGGCGGAGAGAGAGAGATTGCAGAGAGTTGGTGAGTGGACGGGAGTTAATGATACGAAAGGCCTTCCTTTCAACTTTGTCTAGGAGAGCGGTGTGAGAGGAACCTCCCCACACATGTGAACAATACTCAATACAAGGGCGCACTATGCCCCTGTACAGAGCAAGAAGCTGTGCAGGGGAAAAGAACCCCCTAAGGCGGTTGAGCACACCCAGCTTCTGGGAGGCTGCCTTAGCAAGACTGGTAATATGGTCCTTCCAAATGAGAGCAGAAGAAAAAGAGACACCAAGAATATTGAGAGAAGATGAAGGGTTGATTTTTGTATTGTTGAAGAATAAGGGATAGTCCGCTGGGAGATCCTGACGGGTAGATAGATGGAGAAATTGGGTTTTACATCCCGAAGACTATTAGGTACACATAGTACTCCAAACAATCGCTCCCCAATCTTGTTTGCAAATATCCAAGGCCTAAAAAATAGAACCACGAACAAAGTACCATTTATTAGGGGCCTGCTAGAAGAAGGAAACGCTATATTTGCGGCTCTCACAGAAACTCACATTAAAGATCAGGAAGATAGTGAGGTATGGATTCCTGGTTACAACCTACATAGGGCGGACAGAATGCATAGATTACATGGAGGTGTAGCCTTGTACATTCATGACTCACTGATATGTACTGAATTCCTAAATAACAGTAATGAAGTGGTGGAAATACTTGGAGTTAAAATAGAATCCCTAAATTTAGCAGTTATTGTTACATACAGGCCTCCAGACTCATCCCTAGAAGAATTCAAAACCCAGCTCAACAAAATAAAATCAGAAGTGGAAACCCTGGGGAACCCAACACCAAATATTATATGGCTAGGAGACTTTAACCTACCAAGCATTAAATGGAGACAACTAGAAAACTAGGTAGTGGCAAATAACACCGGAGAAGCAAATACAAATACGAGAGAGCTTTTTGAACTTTGCGATCTTTTTAGTCTTACCCAGCATATTGCTGAACCCACACGGGAAAACAATATCTTAGACCTGGTCTTCACTAACAATGACTCTCTAGTACACAGCATTAACATATCGGACACAACATACTCAGATCATAAATTAATTGAGATCAAAACAACCTTAGCAAGTGTACAGACAACCTCAGAATCGAGAAAAAAAAACGGCCCCTTCAGTAAATTTAACTTCAATAACAAAAACATTAGGTGGGAAGAGGTAAATCAAGAAATGGAGGAAATAGACTGGGAAGTTTTAATGAATAACCTGACACCAGCAGAATGTCTAGTCCTAATAACAGAAACCATGACCCAAATCTGTAGCTACCATATACTGTACCTGCCAGACAAACAAGACGAAGAAGCAAACAAGATCGGGAAAGGAGAAGGCTGTACAGAAGAAGAAAATTACTCACACAAAGACGCACACATCAAAATCTACAGGATAGGCAAAAGGCCGAAATAGATAGAGAAATTGTGGAAATTGAACAAAGGCTAAGAATATCATATGAACTATAACATATGGAAGAGGAGAGGAAAGCTATTGCAGGTATAAAGGAAAATTCCAAATACTTCTTTTCATACGCCAAACAAAAGGCTAAAACAGCATCAAACATCGGCCCACTAAGCAAAGGGGACGGCTCTTTCACAGGGGTCAAAATGGAAATGAGCGAACTCTTACGCAGGCAGTATGAAATGGCATTCAGTGAGCCTGATAAAACAAAAGTCATCAGAGACCAAACTATATTTTTCATGGAAACCTCCCAGATGCTGGATATTGATTTCGGTCCAAAAGACATAGAAGAGGCCATTTCCAACATGCCATCCCCCTCGGCACCTGGCCCGGACTCATGGAATTCGATCCTAATGAAGAAATGTAAGGAAAACCTCTCAAAACCCCTGGCTATAATGTGGAGAAGGAGTGTAGACACTGGTGAAATACCAGATAGCTTGAAAAATGCAATAATTGTCCCACTGCATAAAGGAGGGAGTAAAGCACTACTGTGACGCATGTCCACGCGTGAGCATGCTGTACAGAACGCCTAGTCATGCCCCACTCTCGCTAGGATCGTCAGGGCAGGAACTTTGGCTGTAGTCTATGTAGAGTTTCCTAACTTAGTTCATGTGAGCCGTTGTACTATAAGTATTATGAATATGTATTTTGTTTTCATCTGAGTCAACGAGTTCTATTTTATATCATTAGTTATAAGTATTGTGTGTAAAACTTATTTGTAATGATGGGAAGAGAAACAGCCACAGCTGGGGGTCAGTGGGTACGCCAGGCAGGAGGTAGGCCTAACTCACTAGCACTCCTCCCTCCCTCAGTGCTAGGGGGAGCCTTTGTGTATCCCAGAGGAGAGAGAGAAATTACGTAATGGTTGTCAGTGGGCGGTCCTTAGTAGTTCACGTTGGGCTCACTAGAGGGCCGGGTATAAAAGGGAAGTCTAGCCATTTTTTCATCAGAACTCATTAGGCAGAGCGACTTCTCATTTCCCTTGCTAACTATATATATTCTTCTGACTGATGGGAACTTTCTCTACTACCTTACATTCTTATTCCTCTTTTCCCTACCCTGTTTAACTTCTATGGTCCCGTTGGTGCAGAGCTAGTCAGCCAACGTATTATCGCTTGAGTTCTCATGAGATACTTGCCTATTAGATAGCCTATTTTGGAAGGGTTGACTTAGAATAGGATTGATTTATGTTTGTTGCACTTGTATATGCATTTCCCTGTGTGTTATTATTATTATTCCTGTTTTCTGCTAGTCTAGGTAATGCTAGACTGGGGTAAGGCTTTTCTGTGTTACGAGTTGTTGTTTGATGCAGTGGTTAAGCGATAAACCTGCATACTCGTTTCGGTTCAGTGAAGCCTAGGTTGTCTTCGCGGCTGACTGTGTTGAGTTAATAATTTACAGTGCGTGAGGGCAAGAGCCTAACCACCCTGTATTTTATTAACAGTTTGTTTTTACTTTGTCAAGGAGCCGGGAGAAAACCAGATACAAGGGATCTGGATTTCTCAAAGTGCACTTGTTAGTTTTAATGTAATACTTTAAACAGTCGTGAGGACTTCGCTAGGCTACGAGCCGTTTTTGCTCAGTCACTGCTACCTTTTTGCCTACAGTACCCCAGCTAGACTTTACTCGATTATTAGATACAGAATAGTATTGAAGCTTTCCTTATGTATGATATTGTTTATGCACTATTGATTTCATGTGTTGCAAGCTTGGCTACTTTAGTGATTAGTGGCCCACGAGCACAATCCGAGTAGGCTATTGCCGTTGCATTTGCGGAGTACTTCCTTTTAATGTTTGCCATTTACTATTGCATATTCTTTTAATTATTCTTATGCCAATTTAAGCCTTTAATAGTATTTAATTGCCAGTGTTTTTGCTTATTGAATTACTGTTCAAAATCCGATACGTACTTCTTACGAGCATCCGAGAAGCATCTAACTTTTTTCAGAAGATTCCTTGCTCGATGCTTAAGGACTATTAATTAACGTAACGTAATAGTGCCGATCCGAAGTAGAGGGTGGTGGACTTCTTAAGTTCATAGTCAAGGGTGGATTACTTCGGCTTCGGCCAACACTATTCTTTGGTGTTGTTGTTTCTTACTTCATTGTTTGATTGTTGACCAGACTAGATAATTCCTGTCTCTTTATTAGTCTGTTGTTGAACACTAGTACCGATTTCTTGTATACCCCGTTATAGCAGATTGAACTCTGGAGGGTATTGGTGTTTTTTGTTCGGCTGGCAGTACTCAGGGGTTGGGATCGTGTGTTTCCGTTGTGGCAGCGAGCCGTATTCGAGTCCTGATTGAGAGCCCTTGTGTACCCGAGTGCCAGTTCGTAACAAATGGCGACCTTGCTTAGGATTTTGTGAACAGTATACATTTTTGCAGAGTTGTACAACATTTGTTTGTTTGTATTTTAGCGTGCATATTGAAGAATATTTTTTTTGTATGGGAATTAGTAAAGCATTTAAGAGACTCCAGTTAATTTAGTAATTAGTGCTTGCATAGGAAGTTTAACACTTTTGTCTCGAGAATTTTTTTGTGGACTTCAGTATGTCGTGCATTAGCACTGACGATGAGCGAGAGATGTCATTTGAAGGTGTGCCGTTAGTAACCAGTGAGGAGGATGCTAGAGTTTTTGTGAGTAAGCGGTACCACGTGACGGAGGAGAGGCTGACTGGGGTGGATGTTTGTGGCTTGCACCTGATAGCCAAGGTTTTGGGCATTTCCAATGTAGCAGGGATGTCCAAGGGGGAGCTGATTTCCTGGGTGTTGCGTGGGCGACATGGGGTTTCGGAGGAGAGGGCATTTGGGGGGGTTCCTCCCCAGATCCCCTCTCACTCGACTCCCACAGTGCCGTCCACTCAGTTACCGGAGGTTAGCACTCTCCCACAGAGGGATGAAAATTGGCAGATTGGAGTGCCCTCGGGTGGTGCACGTGGTGGTTCCCCAGTTTTTGCCCCCCCTCCTTCAGTAGTGGCAGCTCCCTCTTCCTGCCTGTCTCCAGATATGGTATTTAGACTTGAGCTTGCTAAGATTGAGGCTAGGAAGCAGGAGATTGAGGCTAGGAAGCAGGAGAATGAGACTAGGAGGCATGAGATTGAGGTTAGGAGGCAAGAGGATGAGACCAGGATGCAAGAGGATAAGACCAGGAGGCATGAGGCTGAGCTTAGGTACGACTCAGAGAAATATTGTGCTAAATTAGATTTAGATAAGACTCGTGCAGAGTCGACAGGGACTCGGATGGGCCGTGAGGGCCAAGTAAGAGAACAGTCCTTAGCCCACTTAGTCAAATTGGTGCCGGTATTTAGTGAAACTGAAGTCACAGAATTTTTTAATCGTTTTGAGAAGAAGTGTAGGGAGCATAATTGGCCTGAAGAGAAGTGGGCAGCTCTAGTCTCCTCAAGACTTACGGGTAAGGGTCTGAAGGCTTATGATGCACTGCCTTTAGAGTCTTGCATTGACTACCCAGAATTGAAGAGAGCTGTCCTACGGGCATACGAGTTGCAACCGGAAACATATCGATTGAAGTTTCGGGGTGTTACAAAGACTAGGGAGGCGACCTTTCTTGAACATGCCCGGGACTTAAAAGATGCACTTAAAAACTGGACACGTTCTGAGAAAGCTGAGACGGCAGAACAGTTGACTGAGCTGTTTCTGCTCGAGCAGTTTTATAAGTGTACTGGTGCAGAAATGACTTTAACTATTAAAGAAAAGAACCCAAGAACTCTTCAAGAGGCAGCTGAGATGGCTGACCTCAGGTTGTCGCTAATCAGGGGATGTGAATCTGTAAAGCGTGTTGATGCAGTTCCCAAGGGGCGCGATACTCCAAACCCTCGAGCTCAGGACAATCACTATAGATATAAACCTCAGTTTAAAAGCCAAGATACCAGGACTGAACCAAAGACTACAGCCGTCCCATTACAGAAGGTTCAGAACTCCGCCCCTTATCAGAAGAGACCGATAGGGGAAGTGGAATGTTTTCATTGTAGAAAGAAGGGGCATTATGCAAAATCTTGTCCTGGTAAGCTGTCAACTGCAGCCGTGTCTTTGGTGCGCAGCATAGGTGTGGCTGAAATGTCGTCTGGATTTACCCAGGGTAGTTTGCCAGCGGCAGGGTCACAGGCTATGTATAAGACTCATGGAAGGCTCGTCCCCTGTCCGTGATGTCTTTTGCGCCCATAGAGGGACCGGTAGGGTAAGTTGGGCGGGTTGCCAGCATAAGGTGGAAGTTTTGCGTGATACTGGAGCTTCACAGACACTTTTGAAGAATTTCACGGGGCGACCAATTAATGCGGCACGGGTGGTTGTTGTTCAGGGTATTAATGCGACCAGGTCATACCCGTTGGTTCGTGTGGAGCTGAAAGTTGATGGTGTGATTAAGGACTTAGATGTTGGGATCGTTGAGAAATTGCCAGTGGAGGGCGTCGACCTTCTTCTCGGCAACGACTTTGCGGTGCCTACTTTAGACGTTCTACCCTTAGTCGTTGCCGAGAGGCCAGCCGACGTGAGTAGGGAGGAACAAGAGTGGGTAGTGAGTTGTCAACACCAACAGATGGCATGTGTGGTAACTCGTTCCCAAGCATTTAAGGTATCACAGCCTATTTCCCAGGCCACAGAACAGCGGAGGAAGGGAATTAAGGAGAAGCGGAAGGCTGGGAAAAGTTTGAAGAGTTTAGAACCAGTGGCTCTCCCAAAAGACCCAATAGCAGGACCTTTGACCGAGTCTGTTGTAACTCCAGTGCCTAACACAGTTGATAAAGTAGTGGAGGAGGCAGAGACTCAGAGACAGCACCGTTACCTGCAGCGAGAAAACCGGATGTCTAAGTTGGATGTTGGGGGAGGGCATGAGTTGTTGACCGAGCAGTTAGACATGTTGGCTCCCACAGACATTCGAAAGTTGCAATTAGAGGATCCAGAGGTTTTGCAGTGTACCAATGGGGCTGTGGAGTTAGAAGAAGATAGGGATGCAAAGGCAGGGGATTTTTTTTTCTTTAATGGAATTTTATACCACCGATATCAAGATCCTAAAAGGAACTGGGAGGGCGGATCAGGTACAGTTGACCAGCTGGTACTGCCAGAGGGCTGCAGGGAAAGTTTGCTTAGGTTGGCTCATGATTCTCCATTATCAGGACATTTGGGTGCCAAGAAAACGGTGGCGGCTTTGGGGAAATTGTTTTGGTGGCCGGGGATGAAGTCTCATGTGCAGTCATGGATAAACTCATGTGATATTTGTCAACGTGTCGGGAAACCGAACCAAGTTATTCCTAAGGCTCCGTTACACCCTATTCCTGTGATTGGGCCACCCTTTAGTAAAATTATTGTTGACATGGTTGGTCCACTCCCTCCCACTAAGGCTGGAAATAAATTTTTGTTAACCATAATGGATGTTGCCACTAGATACCCCGATGCATACCCTATGAAAAATGGAATGGCTAAGACAGTAGTCAGTAACTTGTTGTGGTACTTCTCAAGGTACGGGTACCCGGAGGAGATTCAGTCTGATCAGGGATCTAATTTCACCTCCAACATGTTCAAGCAAACAATGCAACAGCATGGGATACGAGCAGTAGTATCGTCAGCGTATCACCCTGAGAGTCAAGGGGTGCTTGAGCGGTGGCATGCTACACTTAAAAGCATGCTCAGGTGTTATTGTGCTGACAACGGTATGGATTGGGATCTTGGATTGCCTTATGTGCTGTTTGCTGCTCGGGAGGTACCTGGTGAGAGCCTGGGATTTAGTCCAAACGAGCTGATTTTTGGACACCGTGTCAGGGGCCCCCTTAACATGCTGAAAGAAATTTGGGAGGGGACTGTGCAGCCTTGTCCATTATTAAAGTATGTGCTTGAAAGCCGTGAGCGCATGCTTAAGAGTCTGGAGATGGCAGGTAGAAATTTGACAGAATCACAAGCTTTGATGAAGGACAGGTATGATCGCAAAGTGAGGCTCCGGAAGTTCACTGTAGGACAAGAGGTATTAATTTTGTTGCCTTTGGTTGGTAACCCTCTCTCTGCGAAGTACACTGGACCTTATAAAATTGTAGAAAAATGTTCAGACTTAAATTACCTTGTTGCCACTCCAGACAGGAGGAAAAAGAACCAGTTATGTCACGTGAACCTTATTAAAGGGTATGTGAGGCGTCCCTCTGAGCCTCTCACTGTCCCTGTGTTGGCTTGTTGCGGCCGTGGTGGAGAAGGAGAGGGGGACAGTCAAGCTTCAGAGGAGGATAGCTGGGATCAACATGTTTCAGCGGATCAGTGGGCGGGGAACTCGAGCCTAAGGGCTGACGAGGCTATAGCTCATTTGCCTGAGCCGCAGTTTGATGCTATCCGTCAGTTGTTCGGTTCATACCCCACTGTATTTGCTGAACACCCAGGCCTCACTACTCAGGCTATGCATGATGTTGACGAGGGGGACCATATACCCTTTAAGTCAATCCCGTACCGTGTGCCCCCCATAAAACTACCAGCTCTGAGGGATGAGTTGGAGTATATGCTCGGTAGAGGGTTGATAGAGAAAGGCACAGTTAAGTGGACTTCCCCCATAACACTGCAGCCTAAGCCAGATGGCAAGGTACGCTTTTGTATTGATTTCCGTAGGTTAAACGGTTTGACTCCAACTAACCCATATCCTCTTCCTCGGGTTGATGATAGTGTTGACAAAATTGGTAATGCTCGTTTTTTGTCTAAAGTAGATTTAGTAAAAGGTTACTGGCAAGTACCTTTGTCCGAGCGTGCTAAAGAGGTATGTGGTTTTGTTGTGGACGGGAGTACCTACCGGTGCAATGTTATGCCTTACGGACTTAAGAATGCACCAGCAACGTTTCAGAACCTGATGAATGAAATTGTAAAGGACATTCCAAATTGCACCGTATATTTGGACGATGTAATCATTTATGATGACGACTTTGAGAGCCATTGTGAGCACCTTGAGACCTTGTTCCGGAAACTTAGTGAAGCAGGTCTGGTAGTAAATTTGGCAAAGTGTGACTTCGTAAAAGCCACTGTGCAGTACCTTGGGTTTGTAGTGGGAAGGGGACAGGTGTGCCCTCCTCAGAACAAGGTACAGGCTATCAATAAATTTCCGCACCCAACAACCAAGAAGCAGATTATGAGATTCTTGGGTATGATAGGCTACTACAGACGCTTCATAAAAGGTTACTCAACGGTATTGGCACCTCTCACAGATGTGTTATCTAAAGACAAAAAGTTTTTGTGGGCACCTGAGTGTGAAAAGGCTTTCACTTTGGTGAAACATTTGCTATGTACTCACCCGATACTCAGGGCCCCAGACTTTAACAGGCCTTTTCAGCTGGCAACAGATGCTAGTGGTGTAGGGGCTGGTGCCGTCTTGCTACAGACAGAAAATGAAGGTGTGGAACACCCAGTAAGTTTCTTTTCTAAGAAGTTCAATGCTGCACAAAAGAACTATTCTACAATAGAAAAGGAATTACTGGCGATTGTGCTGTTGCTCAGGCACTTCGAGGTGTATGTTCCAGCCTATGGACCAGTCGTGGTTATCTACACTGATCATCACCCTTTGAGATTCCTGAATCAATTTCACAATCGCAATATGAGTCTGACCAGGTGGTCTTTGATGTTGCAGGAGTATAACCTGGACATCCGTCATATTGCTGGATGTGACAATGTGATCGCGGATTGTTTATCAAGGGTGGATGATCAGTCGTAGGCTATCACAGGTGTGTGGGTTTGAGTGGAGGAAAATAGGCTGCCCTTACAGTGCAGCCGGGAAAAACATATTAAAATATAAAAATCATATAAAAACTCTTTCTTTTGATATAGGTAATCGTATAAGTTTGTCATAGCCTATAGAGTTTGAGTAGTCCACAAACTATCAAACGGCTGAGCTGCTGTAAGCTCGCTCTGGGAGCATGATATTGTGTCTTTGCTATTGTTGGGAGGTGTTATAAAATGTGATTTTTTTTTTTTTATAATAAGATGTGTTTTGGTGATAAACTCAGCTTTGTTTTAGTGCCATGCGGTCGCTGGGTGTGGGGCGCTTGATGGGGTTCTGTGTTTGTCAGATTTTAGCTCAGGGTTGAGCGAGTAAAATCTTGGGGGAGGTGTGACGCATGTCCACGTGTGAGCATGCTGTACAGAACGCCTAGTCATGCCCCACTCTCGCTAGGATCGTCAGGGCAGGAACTTTGGCTGTAGTCTATGTAGAGTTTCCTAACTTAGTTCATGTGAGCCGTTGTACTATAAGTATTATGAATATGTATTTTGTTTTCATCTGAGTCAACGAGTTCTATTTTATATCATTAGTTATAAGTATTGTGTGTAAAACTTATTTGTAATGATGGGAAGAGAAACAGCCACAGTTGGGGGTCAGTGGGTACGCCAGGCAGGAGGTAGGCCTAACTCACTAGCACTCCTCCCTCCCTCAGTGCTAGGGGGAGCCTTTGTGTATCCCAGAGGAGAGAGAGAAATTACGTAATGGTTGTCAGTGGGCGGTCCTTAGTAGTTCACGTTGGGCTCACTAGAGGGCCGGGTATAAAAGGGAAGTCTAGCCATTTTTTCATCAGAACTCATTAGGCAGAGCGACTTCTCATTTCCCTTGCTAACTATATATATTCTTCTGACTGATGGGAACTTTCTCTACTACCTTACATTCTTATTCCTCTTTTCCCTACCCTGTTTAACTTCCATGGTCCCGTTGGTGCAGAGCTAGTCAGCCAACGTATTATCGCTTGAGTTCTCACGAGATACTTGCCTATTAGATAGCCTATTTTGGAAGGGTTGACTTAGAATAGGATTGATTTATGTTTGTTGCACTTGTATATGCATTTCCCTGTGTGTTATTATTATTATTCCTGTTTTCTGCTAGTCTAGGTAATGCTAGACTGGGGTAAGGCTTTTCTGTGTTACGAGTTGTTGTTTGATGCAGTGGTTAAGCGATAAACCTGCATACTCGTTTCGGTTCAGTGAAGCCTAGGTTGTCTTCGCGGCTGACTGTGTTGAGTTAATAATTTACAGTGCGTGAGGGCAAGAGCCTAACCACCCTGTATTTTATTAACAGTTTGTTTTTACTTTGTCAAGGAGCCGGGAGAAAACCAGATACAAGGGATCTGGATTTCTCAAAGTGCACTTGTTAGTTTTAATGTAATACTTTAAACAGTCGTGAGGACTTCGCTAGGCTACGAGCCGTTTTTGCTCAGTCACTGCTACCTTTTTTGCCTACAGTACCCCAGCTAGACTTTACTCGATTATTAGATACAGAATAGTATTGAAGCTTTCCTTATGTATGATATTGTTTATGCACTATTGATTTCATGTGTTGCAAGCTTGGCTACTTTAGTGATTAGTGGCCCACGAGCACAATCCGAGTAGGCTATTGCCGTTGCATTTGTGGAGTACTTCCTTTTAATGTTTGCCATTTACTATTGCATATTCTTTTAATTATTCTTATGCCAATTTAAGCCTTTAATAGTATTTAATTGCCAGTGTTTTTGCTTATTAAATTACTGTTCAAAATCCGATACGTACTTCTTACGAGCATCCGAGAAGCATCTAACTTTTTTCAGAAGATTCCTTGCTCGATGCTTAAGGACTATTAATTAACGTAACGTAATAGTGCCGATCCGAAGTAGAGGGTGGTGGACTTCTTAAGTTCATAGTCAAGGATGGATTACTTCGGCTTCGGCCAACACTATTCTTTGGTGTTGTTGTTTCTTACTTCATTGTTTGATTGTTGACCAGACTAGATACTTCCTGTCTCTTTATTAGTCTGTTGTTGAACACTAGTACCGATTTCTTGTATACCCCGTTATAGCAGATTGAACTCTGGAGGGTATTGGTGTTTTTTTGTTCGGCTGGCAGTACTCAGGGGTTGGGATCGTGTGTTTCCGTTGTGGCAGCGAGCCGTATTCGAGTCCTGATTGAGAGCCCTTGGGTACCCGAGTGCCAGTTCGTAACACTACCAAAAAACTACCGCCCTGTAGCTCTAACCTCCCACATCATTAAAGTTTTCGAGCGAGTCCTGCGAAGCAAAATCTCAACATTCATGGAGGCAAATGAACTACACAACACCGGTCAACATGGGTTCAGAGCAGGAAGATCATGTCTCTCACAACTTTTGGAACACTATGACAAAATTCTTAAAGCGCTAGAAGAAAAGAAAAACGTGGATGTCATTTACACCGATTTTGCTAAGGCATTTGATAAATGTGACCATGGTATAATAGCCCACAAACTAAAAGCAAAAGGTATAACGGGGAAAATCGGACGGTGGATATACAATTTCCTCGTAAACCGAAAACAATCAGTAGCAGTAAACCAAGTCACATCTGAGCCTCCGGATGTCAAAAGCTCAGTGCCCCAAGGAACAGTGCTAGTGCCCCTTCTGTTCCTCATACTAATTTGCGACATAGATACCAACACCAGACACAGTACGGTGTCGTCTTTTGCTGATGACACAAAATTAAGCAAGATAGTAAACACACAAGAGGGCACGGGCCGACTGCAGGAAGACATGAATGTAGCGTTCCAGTGGACCAGGGAAAACAACATGCAATTCAATGAAGACAAATTCCAATTAATACGGTACGGAGATAATAATGGTGTTAAAGAAATTACAAATTACTTAACAGAATCTAACCACATAATAGAACGGAAAGACAGTGTGAAACACCTTGGGGTATTAATGTCTAAAAATATGGGTTTCAAAGTACATAACCAGGTCAAAGTTGCGGCTGCGAAATGTCTAACGGGTTGGATTCTGCGTACATTTAAAACATGCGGTGAATTACCTATGATAACGCTCTTCAAATCTCTAGTGCTACCATGGCTTGAATACTGTAGCGTATTAACATCCCCATACAAAGCAGGTAAAATAAATGACTTAGAGTGTACAAAGAAATTTCACTTCGCATATAAATTCGATAAAACAGCTACACTATTGGAAGCGTTTAAGAGCACTGAATCTGTACGCACTGGAGCTTAGAAGAGAACGTTACCTAATAATATACACGTGGAAAATCGCAGAGGGTTTAGTACCAAACCTACATACTCCTATAGTCATGAAATTCAGTGATAGGAGAGGCTGGGAATGCGAAATCCCCCGGATGAATAACAGGGGTGCTATGGGCTCTCTGCGAAAGGGCTGGTTATCACACAGAGGCCCACGTCTCTGAGGGACGTCTCGTTAGACAACTTCAAGAGAGCCCTCGATGTCGAACTGCAAAAAGTGCCAAACGAGCCCATCCTCGCAAGGGAGCGAGCTGTCGCTTCAAACAGTCTACTGCACCAAATCACCACCCATAACGAGGGGCGTCGCGCTCCTTGGTGCCGCTAGAAGAGTGGCGAACACATCAAAAGGTATCAAAAGGTAATATACCCCTTTTTTCCAATTTACCTTGTTAACAGTATACCTTCTTATCACTATGCCTTTTTTTTATCAATACACCGTTTACTAAAATACTATAAACAAAAATATATTATTTTCCCATTACAGTATACCCCTTTTATCAATATACCTTTTTACCAATATATTTATTTTCAATATATATATATATATACCGGTATATATATATATATATATATATATATATATATATATATATATACAGTATATAATTATATATATACCCCTTTTACCAATAGACCTTATTGTACCAATATATGATATACCTTCTTTATCAATATACTCTTTAACAAGTATACTTATTTTTACCAATATAATTTGTTTAACCAATGTACCCTCATCCCTATACCGTCCTACCAATATACCCCTTTTACGAATATACCTTTGTTTAGTATACCCTTTGACTAACATACTTGTGTTTACCAACATACTCTCTTATCAAGATATACCTTTCCTTCGGCCATCTATTCCTGTCCCTCTTTTGTCAAACTATCTCTGAGATCTACCTGCACCACACCTTTTCCTCCTGTATACCGTCTTCTTCTTCTTCTTCTGTGTCTTCTTTTTCTTCTTCTGCTTCTTCTTCTTCTTCGGTGTCTTCTTCTTCTTCTTCTTCTTCTTCTTCCAACATTACTATTCCACCAGTATCACCACACCCTCTCCTCGTGCTTTTTCCTCTTCACTCCTCCATCACCACCTTCCTGTACCTCCTCCTCCTCCACCACCCATCTTCACCCTCATTCTCCATCACTCCTCCATCTGTAACTCCTCCTCCTCCACCATATTCACCCTCATTCTTCCTCATCACTCCTCCATCACCATCTATCCTCCTCCACCACCATCTTCACCCTCTCCCTCCTCTTCCTCCTCCTGTACCTCTTCCACCACCACCATCTTCACCCTCATTCTCCCTCCTCCTCCCCCTCCTCCTCCATCACCATCCTCCTCCCCCTCCTCCACCAGCTCATCACTCTTCTCCTTCTTCTTCACCACTTCATCTGGCAAGGTCAGACAGTCCCTCGCATCATCTCGTTCTCTGCTCAGGGATATTAAACACACACACATACATACATACAAACACACATACATACATACACACACACGCGCACACACTAACTCACTCACTCACACACACACCACTCACTCACTCACTCACTCACTCTCTCTCCTCTCTTCTTTATAGGATTTATAGGCAGGTCATTTGAGCATAAATCCAAAGAAGTTATCCTAACCCTTTACAATTCCTTAGTCCGCCCTCTTCTGGAATACTGCGTTCAATTCTGGTGCCCTTATTACCAAAAAGATATAAGCAAGCTAGAACGAGTTCAACGTAGAGTTACCAAAGTGATACCTAGCCTAAAGAACAAACCATACGAAGAGCGTCTTAGAGAATTAAATCTATTTCCTTTAACCCAGCGCAGATTAAGAGGTGACTTAATTCAAGTGTTCAAAATCATCAAAGGCATTGACAATATGAACTGTAGTAAGTACTTCACTATCGACCAATCTAATTACACACAGGGAAACGGTTGCAAAATTATTGGTAAATCTTTTAACTCGCACGAATCTAAGAATTTCTTCTTCAATCGAGTTGTCAACTTGTGGAATGGGCTTCCCCGAAACGTTATAGACTGTATCACCGTTGATTCATTTATACTCCGCCTAGACAAATATCTCGCATCAAACCCGCGACTGACTGCGTTTGTAAATGAATAACTTTATTTTATCCCCCCTCAGTTACTAACCCATCTGTCCTCTACTAACTTCCTAATCCTGCCACGGACATTAGTTCAGGGCAGTAATTCCCTTTCCAATGTTCCCTTACCCACTCTAAACCACTGTTTGGACACTTGATCCTCAGTGTTTTGGAGGACAAGCAACCTAGAAGGGTCACTATATCTGTTGTTGTTTGATTTCCTTTGTACTCCTTTGTACTCTCTTGGGAAAACCTATATTAGAAGTGCCTGACTTGGAGAAAGATTTGACTAGAAGAAACACCATAAATAATTAGGCTATATTAAAGAGACGGTTTTAATATCGGGAAAAGGAGATAGTTCTTACTTTTATTAATGTTTCAATACTTCCTCTTTCAGAATAAACTGAGCAATTCACCACTTGCGAGTTTCAGGCTATAAGGAAGTTGGAGCTGTAGACATCGATATTAAGCATAATTACTAGCTAACATCCAGTCTTAGTACAGTTATAAATACAGAAAAACAAATTCATCATAATTTCTATCCATCAGAAACCTACATTATTATTAAATTTCTGTTTTATATCGATGTTTACGGCTCCAACTTCCTTATAGCCTGAAACTCGCAAGTGGTCAATTCTGGTCTGCAATACTCAAGGAAGACAGTGACTAGAAAGAGTTGGATATATATGGCTATAAAAAGCTTATTCCATCAACTAGAAGGTTGAGCCATTAATACTGGTTGAGAGCTCTTGATATGTTTTCGTCGGCAACATGTAGACTACGAGGCCAATTCATTAAAGTATATAAAGTACTAAATAGGTTCGACTGTTCATTATCTATATAAATGATCTTGACTCCGGCATAAAGAGTAGGATCAGTACATTTGCTGATGATCCTAAAATAGGTAGGGTAATAGTCAGCTAGCGACAGGGAATGTCTGCAAAATGATCTCGATCATTTGCACGAGTGGTCCATAAATTGGCAGATGAGTTTCAATGTAGACAAATGTAAGGTATTAAGGATTGGAAATCGTAATTTAGATGCTAAATACAAACTAGACAATGTAGAATTGGACAACTCAGAGTGTGAGAAGGATCTGGGGGTGCTCGTTAGTAATGATCTGAAACCCAGAAAACAATGTATAAGTGTTAGGAATAGGGCAAATAGAATTCTAGGATTCATATCTAGGAGTGATAGCAACAGGACTGCTGAAGTTTTCTTAAAACTATACTTAGCACTAGTAAGACCCCATTTAGACTATGCTGTTCAATTTTGGTGCCCTTATTACAGAATGGATATCGACCCTTTCGAGGCAGTCCAAAGAAGAATGACGAAAAAGATATATAATATTAGACATTTGTTATATGAGGAGAAATTGAAAGTCTTAGGCTTGCACTCACTAGATAGACGAAGATGTAGGGGAGACATGATAGAGGTATTAAATGGATAAAAGGTTTAAATAAGGGCGATATAGATGAGGTATTGAAGCCAAAGAACGGCGAGATAACCCACTTAAATAGTTTTAAGTTAGATAAGTTTAGATTTAGGAAAAATATAGGAAAGCACTGGTTTGGGAATAGAGTTGTTAACATGTGGAATGCGCAGCCCAGAACAGTGGTTAGCTCAGAAACAGTTGAAAGCTTTAAGCATAAGTTGGATTCCCATATGGGTGATGTGGGCTGGGTGTGAATGGGAGCTGCCTCATGTTGGCCGCATGGCCATATGCAGTTTCCGCGATCTTATGACCTAGTGTTCTTGTGTAATTGGGGTTTGGTGTGACAGGGATCTGCCTTGTGTGGGCCGATCGGGTTTTTGCAGACTCCCATTTTCTTATGTTCTTAATGCTTAAGGGGGGTCACCGGCTTTTTTTATCTGTCTCTCCTTTTCTCTTTTTCCCTGGCTTGTATCCATTCGGCCCCATTCAGCCAACTGTGTTAAGACGTTTATCCCCATCCAGGTGTCGATTTCTTCCTGGCGAGCGATAGCGAGCCAACATTTTATGGAGAAATCCGGCTTCGCCGGACACATTTTTCTATCGAAAAATTTACAAATTATTTAGCTTGCTGTCAAAACAAAAATATATATATGCTGGCTCGCTACCGCTCGCCAGGAAAATATTGACACCTGGATGGGGGTAAACTTCTTTAAAAAAGTAGGCTAAATGGGGCCGAATGGATACAAGCCAAAGAGAGAGGGAGAGAGATAAAAAAGCGAGGTGGGCTCCCTTAACCTCATGTGCATGCAACACGTAATATTGGCTAGATGTCCGAGACCTGTTTTTTGTTATTTCTGTCCTTTTCTCTCTTTCTCTGGCTTGTATCCATTCGGCCCCATTCAGCCAACTATTTTAAGACGTTTATCCCCATCTAGGTGTCGATTTCTTCCAGGCGAGCGATAGCGAGACAGCATTATATGAAGAAATCCGGCTTCGCCGGAGAAATTTTTCTATCGAAAAATGTACAAATTTAGCCTGCTGTCAAACAAAAATAAAAAATATGCTGGCTCGCTACCGCTCACCAGTAAAAAATTGACACCTGAATGGGGATAAACGTCTTAAAACAGTAGACTGAATGGGGCCAAATGGATACAAGCCAGAGAAAGATAGAAAAGGACAGAACAAAAACAGGTCACCCCCCTTAACGACCACTTGTACACATAAAAGAGCTGTTCGACCTGGAACAAACTTATTTCGTATATTAATTGTTCTTCAGTAAAGTAACGTAACCCCTTCACCAGCATTACGTAATTGGCATCATATTCTGGTTACCATTAGACGACTTTCTTTAGTGTATAATCTACCTCTGCGACTCAAATGGGTAAATACGATCGTAACAAAAACTCTGAATCTCATAGGTCCTTCTGAAACGGCATAACATCGTCTAACTTTAGCCAGAATGAAAGGTATAAAGAAGTCATGGTGCTGAAGGGGTTAAGATGAAAGTATACTGTATATACGTCAAGACATTTAGTATATGTATTATTTTGTTTGCTACATAATGCTGTATAATGCAGACATATAATGAATCCACATATTAATAAACACACACACACACACTCACTCACTCTCACTCTCTTTCTCACTCTCACTCTCACACATACACCTTTCCTCAGGTAATCTCCGGCAACCTGAGCTTTACCCCAGCCCTAGCAACAGCACAGCAACACCCCCGATACATCAACAACAACAACAACAACACAACCACTACCACCTACCCCAGAACCTAAACGATGTACACCTATGGAATGTGACCTGGGGGAGGGGGGGGGGGTGACCTTGTGACCTGGTAAACAACATATCACCCCCCCCTCATGATACACAAACACACAACAGCATCACCCAAGATATATAGTCTATGTATCTTACCACCATCACCTACCCCAGAACCTAAACTATGTACACCAATGGAAAGTGACCTGGGAGTGACCTTGTGACCTGGTAAACAACATATAACATACCCCCCCCCCATTATACACACAAACATAACACCACCACCTACCCCAGAACTTAAGGGGAGACTGACCGTTTGTTTGATCTATTAATTAATTTATTCATATATGTATTTAGTTTCCTAACTAGACCTCCATCAAGCTTAGAAAAAAAAACCTAGACCCCCCCTTAAAGATAATTTTGTACATTTTTCGGTAGAAAAATGTCCCGGCCGAAGGCCGGTTCCTCTTAAAATTGCAGGCTCGCTATCGCTCGCCAGGAAGTAATAGACACCTAAATGGCACGAAAGGTCTTAAAATTGACAACGAAATGGGGCAAAAGGTGTTAAAATCGCCAAACTAATGGGCCGAACGTCTTATCATTTCAAAACTAGTAGGGCTAAACATTAGGGAGAATTGGGTCCAGAAAAACGGTCTTCCTCCCCTTTAACTACGTATACCTAAAGACGTGAGCTGGGGGTAGTGATGCATAAGTGCGCGGCATTTCGGTGTGAGTGTCCTGGGTTCGAGTCCTTGGAGTGCCGCATGTATTTGTTGATTTCATGAATTGAGTTTAGAAGTGAGTTGATTGGTGAATAAATATACCCCCCCACCCATGAAAAAAAAAAAAAAAAAAAAACACCTCCACCTACCTAAAGTCATGACCTGGGGTGACATTGTGACCTGGTATAACTGTGTTGGTGGTGTAATGGCTTAGGTGCTTATATTCTGGGTGTGGTGTCCCGAGTTCGAATCCCGGGAGGACCACATGCTTTCATTAGTTTATTCAAGTGCATTGGGGTTTGTAATTGATGATTAATGTTAAGAACGGGGTGTTACTTATACAATATAACCCCCCCCCCTCCCACGATACACAACAACAACAACAACAACAACAGACACACCCCAGAACTTAAATTATGTACACCTGGAGACGTGATCATTTGAGAAGGAGCACATTATTGCATCACACCATTTGAGAAGGAACACATTATTACATCACAACATTTGAGAAGGAACACATTATTATATCACACCATTTGAGAAGGAACACATTATTATATCACAACATTTGAGAAGGAACACATTATTACATCACAACATTTGAGCTATTTCGACCTGGAGACATCTATCTACACATCTATCTACAGTGTCTATATATATTATATAAATATATACTCAGGCACATTCACCTATTTTGTTATTTTTTTAATTATTTTTGTTTTGTATTTATTTATCTTTTGTTTATATATTTTTGTTTAGACAGCAAGCTAAATGTGTACATTTTTCGATAGAAAAATGTATCCGGCAAAGCCGGATTTCTCCATTCAATGCTGGCTCGCTATCGCTCGCCAGGAAGAAATTGACACCTACAGGTATATGGGGATAAACGTCTTAAAACAGTTGGCTGAATGGGGCCGAATGGATACAAGCCAGAGAAAGAGAGAAAAGGAGAGAAAGATAAACAAAAATCCGGTGACCCCCCTTAATGGTAGAGAGACAGTAGTGGTTATGGTGGAGTTCTCTGTTGACCTCTGGGACTATCCATCCCTTCAGGGCATAGTGGGGCACGTGAGCCTTACCCTGGGGCACCTTAACAAAACAAAATATCTCTCTCGTTCTTGCTCTCTCTCTCTCTCTCTACTAGAATTAAGTCCTGACCACCTCGCACGGATCGTAAGGTCTGTGTGGTCAGTGTATATATGTAAATCTATGTAAATCTCTCTCTCTCTCTCTGCGGATAAATGTAAAGTACTTTCAATGTGGATAAATGTAAATTACTCCATATCGGAAACCGAAATGAGAAAGCAAACTATTCAGTGAATGGCACCCAGCTTAACTCGTTCAGTACCAGGGACGTCCTTAACATCATATTCTGGCAACTATTAAACGCTTTTATCCAACTTAAGGACGACCTCTAGCAATAATAAGGCTTCAAACTATCTCAACCAACCCTTTTAACTACCACAGATCCTTCCTAAGCTGCACAATATCGTTTAAATATAGCTAGACTAAAATAGAACCCACGTCGCTGGTACTTGAAGGGTTAAGGGGAGGTTTTTAGTTTGGTACCTAGATATCCTTCAAGCTTAAGATTACACCCCCTTGAGCCCCTTTCAAGATAAATTTGTACATTTTTCGGTAGAAAAATGTCCCGGCTGAAAGCCGGTTCCTCTTAAATTACAGGCTCGCTATCGCTCGCCAGGATAAACTCGACACCTAAATGGCACGAAAGGTCTTAAAATTGACAGAAATGGGTTGAAAGTTCCTAAAATCGTCAAAATAATGGGGCGAACGTCTTAACATTAGGAAAACAATGGGGCTAAACATGAGGGAGAAAGGAGTCAAGAAAAAAATCCCTCAAGTGGATATCTCCCCTTAACCCTTAACTGGGGGCGCACGACCTATGTCGAGTGAAATAAATTTGGACTATGTGGCGGTGCACGACATCTGTCGACGCCATTTTCAGCACGTAATGTTGCTGAGAGAGAGAGCTGAGCGGTGGGACAGCGTAGCAACCCTATGACCGCTCCCCACCAGGACATACTGAACTGTATTCTACTTTCCTCCCATCTTTCTCACTCGCTACACAGGGAATTATGTAAGGAAATTACCTTATTTCAGGGTTTTTGCACTCGTGTTGCACGATCGTTGCAAGAGAACCAGTGGTCGTACAAGGATGGTTCGGGTGTCATTGGAAAGCTCTGTTTACGCCCTTTCAGGGATAGATATTTGTTTTACACTCTGGGTCTTATTTAGGCATGAAAATTATCACGTAAACAACCCTATTTAGGGTAAAAAAAAACGCTGTGCGGTACGGTCAAATAGACCGCCTAGGCCTCCAATAAGGTGTTAAGAGTGTAAACAGATAAACTGATTTGGGAGAAACAATATCCAGTAACCTAAAACCCAGCCAACAATGTTCAGAAGTTGTTAACCCTTTGAAGCTCTGACGCGTTTTAGCAGTTTTATTTTGGCTATCATTAGACGATTTTATGTAGCTTAGGAAGGATCTGTGGGTGATTGAGATAGTATTTACCCTTTTAAAAGGGTAAATACTATCTCAATCAACCCTTTAACTTCCATATACCGTTACTAATCTGAATAAAATCGTCTAATAGTAGCCAGAAAAAGAACTGAAACGCGTATTGGAGCTTGAAAGGGTTAAGAAGGCAAACCAAATAATTGGCTTTATAGGCGGATCATTTGAGCATAAATCCAAAGATGTAATCCTAACTCTTCACAATTCATTAATCCACCCTCTCCTGGAATATTGCGTTCAACCCTGGTGCCCTTACTACCAAAAAAATATAGACAAGCTAGAAGGAGTTCAACGTAGTTACCAAAATGATACCTTGCCTAAAGAACAAACATACGAGGAGCGTCTTAGAGAATTAAATCTATTTCCTTTAACCCAGCGCAGATTAAGGGGGGTGACCTGCCTTTTGTTATTTCTGTCCTTTTCTCTCTTTTTCTGGCTTGTATCCATTCGGCCCCATTCAGCCAACTATTTTAAGACGTTTATTCCCATCTAGGTGTCGATTTCTTCCTGGCGAGCGATAGTGAGCCATCATTATATGAAGAAATCCGGCTTCTCCGGAGAAATTTTTCTATCGAAAAATTTACAAATTTAGCCTGCTGTCAAACAAAACTAAAAAATATGCTGGCTCGCTACCGCTCACCAGTAAAAAATTGACACCTGGATGGGGATAAACGTCTTCAAACAGTAGGCTGAATGGGGCCAAATGGATACAAGCCAGAGAAATATAGAAAAGGACAGAACAAAAACAGGTCACCCCCCTTAATTCAAATGTTCAAAAACATCAATGGCATCGACAATATGAACAATAGTAAACATTTCACTATCGACCAATCAAATTACACACGGGGGAACGGTTGCAAAATTATTGGTAAATCTTTTAACTCACACGAATCTAAGAATTTCTTCTTCAATCGAGTTGTCAACTTGTGGAATGGGCTTCCCCGAGATTTCATAGACTGCAACACCAATGATTCTTTTAAACTTCGCCTAGACAAACACTTTCCCTTAAATTCACGACTGACTGAATTTGTAAATGAATACAGTTTTTTTCTCCTCAATTATATTATTAACAACTGCCCCCTACTAACATCTCCTAATCCCATTTGTCCCAGGGCAGTCTTTCCTTTCCATTTTTCCCTTACCCACTCTAAACTACTGTATGCCGTGTTTGGGCACTTGACCATCAGTGATTTAGAAAGCAAGCTGCCTTGAGGGGTCGCTGGTCCTGTTGTTGCTTGATTTCCTTAGTAGATTAGATTTTAGATTAGATTTCAAAAAGTTTAGATTTGTACTCTCTCTCTCTCTCTCTCTCTCTCTCGCTCTCTCTCTCTCTCTCTCTCTCGCACACACATACTGTACATTTATTTACCCTTTGAAGATCATGACGCATTTTGACAGTTTATTCTGGCTATCATTAACCGATAATAAACAGTTTGGGAAGAATCTGTGATAATTAGGCCTATAGGAGTAAAGTCTATCTCAGTACACCCTCTGACTTCATAATACAATCGTCTAATAATAGCCATAAAGCCGAAAAGAAATGCGTAATCGGATCAACAAATCAATAATGTTGTTATCCAAATAGAGTATACGCACACGCAACAAACACGAACACACAGAAACACACACACTTTCCCTCTCTCTTACACACACACATACACACACACGCCCTAGACACACGAACGCACACGGGGAGGGACACGCACATATACACACGAAATCAAATACACAAAAACACACATAACGTATACAAACACACGAACACACACATACCGTATAGAGACACACACACACATACAGTATATACAGACACACTAACACACACATACAGTATATACAGACACACTAACACACACATACCGTATAGAGACACACACACATACAGTATATAGACACACTAACACACACATACACATACAGTATATACAGACACACTAACACACACACACACATACACATACACACTAAAACACACACACACATACAGTATATACAGACACACTAACACACACACACACATACAGTATATACAGACACACTAACACACATACAGTATATACAGACACACCAACACACACACACACACATACAGTATATACAGACACACTAACACACACACACACATACAGTATATACAGACACACTAACACACACATACAGTATATACAGACACACTAACACACAGACACAGTATATACAGACACACGAACACACACACACACATACAGTACACCATCACTAACACACACACACACATACAGTATATACAGACAC
The DNA here is from genome assembly GCA_032716605.1 of Paralithodes platypus. NCBI lineage: Eukaryota > Metazoa > Arthropoda > Malacostraca > Decapoda > Lithodidae > Paralithodes > Paralithodes platypus. The sequence continues at coordinate 1,699,479 of CM064531.1, forward strand.
ACTAACACACACATACAGTGTATACAGACACACATACAGTATATACAGACACACTAACACACACACACACGTACAGTATATACACACACTAACACACACACATACATACAGTATATACAGACAAATACACATACATACAGTATATACAGACAAATACACATACATACAGTATATACAGACAAATACACATACATACAGTATATACAGACACACTAACACACACACACACATACAGTATATACAGACACACTAACAGTCACACATACAGTATATACAGACACACTAACACACACATACAGTATATACAGACACACGAACACATACACACACACATACAGTATATACAGATACACTAACACACACACACACACATACATTCCATCCACACACACATACAGTATATACAGACAAATACACATACATACAGTATATACAGACACACACACACACACACACAGTATATACAGACACACTAACACACACATACAGTATATACAGACACACTAACACACATACAGTATATACAGACACACTAACACACACACACACACACACATACAGTATATACAGACACACCAACACACACACACATACAGTATATACAGACACACTAACACACACATACAGTATATACAGACACACACACACACACACACATACAGTATATACAGACACACTAACACACACACACACACATACAGTATATACACACACTAACACACACATACAGTATATACAGACACACACACACACACACACATACAGTATATACAGACACACTAACACACACACACACATACAGTATATACAGACACACTAACACACACATACAGTATATAGACACACACACACACACACATACAGTATATACAAACACACCAACACACACACACACACATACAGTATATACAGACACACTAACACACACACACACATACAGTATATACAGACACACACACACACACACACACATACAGTATATAAAGACACACTAACACACACATACAGTATATACAGACACACTAACACACACATACAGTATATACAGACACACTAATACACACATACAGTATATACAGACACACTAATACACACACACACATACAGTATATACAGACACACACACACACACATACAGTATATACAGACACACTAACACACACATACAGTATATACAGACACACTAACACACACATACAGTATATACAGACACACTAATACACACATACAGTATATAGACACACTAATACACACACACACATACAGTATACTACACACTAACACACATACAGTATATACAGACAAATACACACACATACAGTATATACAGACAAATCCACATACATACAGTATATACAGACAAATACACATACATACAGTATATACAGACACACTAATACACACACACACACACAGTATATACAGACACACTAACACACACATACATACAGTATATACAGACACACCAACACACACACATACAGTATATACAGACACACCAACACACACACACACACATACAGTATATACAGACACACTAACACACACACACACATACAGTATATACAGACACACACACACACACATACAGTATATACACACACTAACACACACACACACACATACAGTATATACAGACACACACACACACACATGCAGTATATACAGACACACTAACACACACATACAGTATATACAGACACACTAACACACACACACACACATACAGTATATACAGACACACTAACACACACATACAGTATATACAGACACACTAACACACACACACACTAACACACACATTCAGTATATACAGACACACTAACACACACATACAGTATATACAGACACACTAACACACACACACACATACAGTATACAGACACACTAACACACACATACAGTATATAGACACTCTAACACACACATACAGTATATACAGACACACTAATACACACACACACATACAGTATATACAGACACACGAACACACACACACACATACAGTATACAGACACACTAACACAAACATACACAGAGAGTTCAGAGGAGGGCATGCAGGATCATCCTGGGTGGCACATATCCAGGGTACGAGGAAGCTCTCACCACCCTTAGCATACCTGCACTTTCAACCCACCACTACAACACACTCAAACAGTTTGCATCTAAGCTGCTTGTTCACCCACGACACAGAAACTTACTTCCACCAGACGCCCCTAGACCTACACGTGCAGCTCGTCATTTCAACACACTCCAACCAATAAGAGCAAGAACTGACAGATATAAAAATAGTCCTATCCCAACCATTGTTAATATTATTAATAATGTGTAATAACGGCCTGTCACACCATATATACGCGCCCACCTTTAATAATATATGCATAAGTGTGTGTGCGTGTGTGTATTAGAATATAATTATGTATGTATTTGCTTGAGTTTGTTTATGTATATGTGTATATATGTATCTATGTATGTGCAGTATATGTGTATGTATGTGTGCGTATATGTGTATGTATGTATGCGTTATTTATGTATATGTATATGTGTCTATAGTGTATACTGTTTGTGGTTCGAGCCCGGCTGAGAGTATCAGGTAGGATAAGAGAAGAGCATATATGCATGTAATGTGCATATATTTATGTATATGTATGTCTGTGTGTATGTGCTGTCAATGGTTCGAGCCCGGTTGAGAATATAAGGTATATAATATATATATGTACTGTACGTGTATTTATATGGTCATATACACATATGTATGTAAATATACGTACATATGAGCGAGAACATATTGCTCACTAGCGCAACTTCTGATTATAAATCTATGCATAAGCATTATCTATTATTAAGTTTGGGGAGGTGTGGTGGAGTGGTCTTGCCACTTGCCTGGTAATCCAAAGGTCCCGGGTTCGAATCCCGATGTATCAATGGGAAGATATTATTGGGATGGAATTTGTGCTGTACCTAGTATCAGTGCATTACCACAAGCCCACCGAAACGTCAATAAAATACCCTCATTGTTCCCTGATTAAATAGCAGTGTATGAATATTCCCATATTCAAAATATGCTATAGGGGTGCAATGCCTGGTGAGTTATCTGCTCAACAGGTGGCGTTGTGTGTGTGTAAGTGTGAGAGTCCGAGTGTAGGGGGTGAAACAGTGAAGCACGGAAACGAGATGGCTTCAGAGATGGGGTCGTTTCGGGCCATGAGTGAGCACCGTGTCTCATGTGAAGGCAAGATGGCAGGTGCTTGTTGAACTCTACGTGCTTCACATGTCTCACTCCCTAGACTGGAACAAGACCTCACGGGCTTCACTGTTCATTGTAAAGCGGTGAATGTTAAGGCTCTCAGCCTATGCCCGAGAGGAAGTAAGTTGGAATATAGAAAAAAAAAAAAAAAAAAAAAAGTGTTCGCGTATCTTCATCCATGTATTTCCACCCTTAACAATAGAACGCCCAGCTCTCCCATATTTCGCCTTCTGTCACACACACACACACACACACACCTACACTACCAAGGATTAACCTCCCATTGTAGTAGGCTGTACCTGACCATACGGACCATATACGGACTTGAATTGCTGCACCCTCTTTACCCTTCAACTCTTCACCCTGACCATACCTAAACAGTTTCTGTATGTATGTATGTTTGTGTGCATACGTGAGCGTTTGTGTATACGGACATGTGCACACTTACTGCATGTTCTTATGTTCCTATATATGTATGTATATGTATGGGCGCACGTACATGTATATACGTATGTTCTGTATATGAGTAAGTAAATAAATGTGTATATGTACTGTATATCACTTACTCTCATGGTTATTTTATGATAATTTGTATTCTGCACATGCATCATTATTGTATTTATTTATTTTGTTTGTAAACTGAGCTTACCATCCTCATATCTGTACATCTCATGTTCATCCACTAAATTGTAAAATGTGTATTTTCAGCTCATGAGGCTGCCATTCTTTAATAAACCGTTTATTATTATTATTATTATACAGTATACAGACACACTAACACACACATACAGTATATACAGACACACGAACACACACACACAGCCCGTAGCCTAGTAGGTAGCGCTCTCGTCTCACACACGAGGGGTCGGGGGTTCAATCCCCCGGCCGGGCGGAGACAAATTGGGCTTGTCTCCTTTCATGTGTTAGCCTCAGTTCACCTAGCTGTAAATAGGTACCTGGAATAAGTGGACGATGTTGTGACGTCCCATCTGGGGTTGGCAAAAATGGTACAAGGCGAGATGGGTACCATATGGTTCACCTAAGCTGATGGCTACCTAAGCCTTCGGGCGAGACGGTACCGTCTATAGTGAGAATGGTACCATACAGATCCACCCTAAGCCTTCGTTTCCGATGTCGCCAATTGGCTAAAAATACAGACTACACACACATCCACAGCCATTCCAACGATACATATAACACCTACACATATAGGAGGCGGGAAATAACGAGCATGCTCACTCCCGCAATACAACTAGAGTAAGTACAACTAGAGTAAGTACTACAGTATACAGACACACTAACACACACAAGAGCATTGCAACGTCCCAAAGCTGCTTGTCAGTGCAGCTTTTTCTTTAGTAATATAAGGGGACTTCACTCTAACATCAATTCTGTACACCAATTCCTTCAAGCAGAATCCCCTACTCTCCTTTTTTTGACAGAGACTCAAGTAACATCCACATCTGACATATCTAGATTTAATTTTCCAGGTTATCAACTGCTCCAAAATTTCAGACCTAAAGGTGGTGTATGTTGCTACGCAAAATCTGAAATTGCCCTCGAGGAGGTTACTAGTTTCAATTGTCCCTATTTTGATTATTCTATATACAAATTAATTTCTGCTGGTAAATTTAAATACATATGTTGCATCTACCGTTCCCCAAATACTCTTCCAGAGCAAAGTCTTTTTGATTCTCTGTCCTCACAATTCAGTGTCCTCAACTTAAATGCTTCTTCTGAAATCACTGTGTTGGGTGATTTTAATGTCCATAATGTTGAATGGCTCACTCATTCAGCCAGGACTGATGATGCTGGTCTTGAATGTGAGCTATTTGCAGACTCATTTAATCTCACTCAACTAGTCAACCAACCCACCCGTGTACCAGATAATCCTAATCATAATTCCCACCTACTGGACTTATTTTTAACAACCAATTCAGAAAATTATGATGTTACAGTGAGGTCCCCGCTTGGATCTTCTGATCACTGTCTGATACAGGCCACCTGTCTATCACCTACCACACCTTCCCACTCTGAACCTGTTTTGGTGACTAAATGGCATTACGATAGGGCAGACTGGGAGGGTCTTCAAGGTTTCTTTATTGATATTCCCTGGACCTCTTTCTTTTCTAATGATGCACACTCCACCTTGAGCCACATACAAGATTTTGTAAAAATTGGAATGGAAACTTTTATTCCTCATCAAAAGTACAGTAAAAGATCTAATTCACCTAAATGGTTTGACCATAATTGTGCTAGAGTAACTGAACAAAAAGCAATAGCCTACAATGCATACACAAGATCAAAAACACATGAAGCCTTTAATTACTTTAAAAACATCAGAAATCATGCCAAAACTGTATTAAACCTAACTAAATCAAACTTTCTCCATAAGCAGGCAAATAAACTTCTAAATAATCCAAATGATAACAAAATATTTTGGTCTACTCTTAACTCATTCAAATCCAACTTCACTACTGCTTCATCCATTCCACCATTAAAATCTCCGACTGGCAATCTTGTAAGTGACCCACGAGGTAAAGCTAACCTTCTTGCGGATATTTTCTCCACCAACTCAACCTTAGATGAAATAAATCAAGATGTCCCTGTACTTAATTTTAATTCGCCTGAAATTCCCTCACTTAAGATCCACACCAGACATGTCAAAACTATTTTGCAGAATCTCTCAGTAGATAAGGCTCCTGGTCCAGATGAAATTCCTCCAATAGTACTTAAGAATTGCTTCTTGGTGCTCGCTCCTGTATTGGCAAAAAATTTCCGTCTGTGTACTCATACCTCATGCTTCCCAGTACCCTGGAAAGAAGCAAACATCCATCCAGTTCCTAAAAAAGGTGCCTCTTCAGATCCATCAAACTACAGACCAATAGCTATAACTTCCACTCTTGGCAAAGTCTTTGAAATTATATTAAATAATCACATAATTAAGCATCTGGAGAATAATAAATTAATCAGTGATAGGCAATATGGTTTTAGACGATGTCGATCAACTGCAGACATTCTTTGCCTTCTTACGCATCAAATCAACCAAGCTACAGACCAACATGGTGAAACACATACAATAGCACTGGATATATCAAAGGCATTTGATAGAGTCTGGCATCAATCCTTATTGTCGAAGATGTCACACTACTGCCTTGCATCATTAGTTCCACTAATTTCTTCTTATCTTCATAACAGAAAAATATGTGTAATGGTAGATGGCCTTTATTCTCAATTTCACTCAATAAATGCTGGTGTTCCCCAGGGATCAGTTTTGGCCCCAACTCTGTTCCTCATTCATATCAATGATCTCATATCTACCACTCATAATCCAATACATTCCTACGCAGATGACTCAACACTCCACAGTTCCTTCACATTTACCAATTCTTTCACCCAACCCGATCTTATAAATTCAAAAATAAGCACTGCAATTTCTCTGAACCAGGACCTTTCTAGAATTAATGAATGGGGACAAGAGAATCTAGTTTCCTTTAATGCACAGAAAACCAAGTACATTCAATTTTCTAACCGACAGAATCTCACTGACTCCCATATATTTTTTAATGATGTAAATATTCCCACTTCCCCTAGTATTGACATTCTTGGTGTAACATTAACTACTAACTTGAGCTGGACACATTATGTTAGAAGCATTGCTAAGAATGCCTCTAAAAACCTGGGACTCCTGTACAGAGTTCGAGAATTCTTCACTGACGAGCAGTTGGCCGTAATATAAAAGTCATGTGCGTTCTCAGATGGATTACTGTTCACCTCTGTGGGGTGGAAGTGGAGTGGTTGCATTGAGGTAGTTGGACAAAATTCAAAATAAAGCTATTAGATTAATCAATAACCCTGCAATCACACAGGACCTTCCTACATTATCCATACGAAGAAACGTTGCATCCCTTGCATTATTCTACAGATATTTTCACAGCAATTGTTCCGAGGAACTTGCTTCAATTGTGCCGCCTCTCCACATCTTTCCCCGTAGAACTAGGGCAGCTGAGAGCACCCATGAATTTACACTTTCTCCTCCACAATGCAGAACTTCTGCTTATCAGAATTCATTTATCCCCAGAGCTACTACTCTTTGGAATTCACTTCCCTCGAATTGCTTTCCACAAACTTACAATCTACAAATGTTTAAATCCAGTTGTTACAAACATTTTATGAATGGAGGATGCCTTTAGGCACATGGACCTTTTTGTTTTATCTGTGTTTTTCCTTCCTCCGTTCATTGTCTCTTAAAAAAAAAAAAAAAAAAAAAAAATACAGTATATACAGACACACTAACACACACATACAGTATATACAGACACACGAACACACACACACAGTATATACAGACCCACGAACACACACACACATACAGTATACAGACACACACATATAGTATATACAGACACACTAACACACACATATAGTATATACAGACACACTAACACACATACAGTATATACAGACACACGAACGCACATATACGGTATACAGACACGCACAAATACGGTATACAGACACACACACACATACAGTATACAGACACACTAACACACACATACAGTATATACAGACACACGAACACACACACACACATAGAGTATACAGACACAGACATACAGTATACACACACCCACATACAGTATACACACACACGAACACACACACCCAACATCCGGGGAGTGATGGAGGGAAGTCCACACATTCCTGCCTTCCCTCTGAATGTCACCCCTCCACCGCCTTTCCTTTAGGGTCACTTCGCTGCAACACTACTTCTCTTCAATACCACCACCTTTCCTTAATGGTCACTTCGCTGCAACACTATTTCCCTTCAATACCACCGCCTTTCCTTAATGGTCACTTCGCTGCAACACTATTTCCCTTCAATACCACCGCCTTTCCTTAATGGTCGCTTCGCTGCAACACTATTTCCCTTCAATACCACCACCTTTCCTTAATGGTCACTTCACTGCAACACCACTTCGCCTCAATACCACCGCCTTTCCTTAATGGTCACTTCGCTGCAATACTACTTCTCTTCAATACCACCACCTTTCCTTTATAGTCACTTCGCTGCAACACTACTTCGCCTCATCACCACCGTCTCTCCATTAGAGTCACTTCGCTTCAACAACACTTCGTCTTTGCAGTTCTTCGTTACAATACTCCCGCCGCTACCTCTCTCTCCAAGTCAATTCGCCTAACCACCACTTCACTTCAACACTATCTCAACTGTGACTGGAGAGGGGAACGAGGCATGGAGATCATTGGCCAGATTATTTTTTTCTGGACTCCCTCCCCTTTCATGCTTAGCCCCATTAGTTTTGATAGTCTAAGACGTTCGCCCCATTTGTTTGACAATTTAAAGCCCTTCCGCCCCCATTTCTTTGACAATATTAGGACCGTTCATGTCATCAAGTTTAAAACAATATTCCCAAGATCCTCCTTCAGGATAAATGTGTACATTTTTCGGTAGAAATTGTCCCAGCCGAAGGCCAATTCCTCCTAAAATACAGGCTCGTTATTGTTCGCCAGGAGCGATAGGTCTTAAAATTGACAAATGAGTCAAAAAGTTTTAAAATCGACAAACGTCATAAAATATAAAAAATAGTGGGACTAAACATGACGGAGAAGGGGGTAAAAAAAAAAAAAAAAAAAAAAACACATACACACAAGTAAAAACCTTCTCTTAATGACAAGGTATAACAATTTATCTGCCGAGAATAGCGCAACAAGTGACGAGGTATTTAACGATGAAAAAGGAAGCTTGAGACGATGCTTATCAAATTGGTGACAAGGCTGATGAAATATGTGACAAGTGACAAGAAATGACGAAATACGTGACAAGAGTTATGAATATAGAGTGACGAAATATGTGACACGTGACAAGAAGTGACGAATGACGAAATAAGTGATCAGAGTTATGTATATGGAGTGACGAAATATGTGACAAGTGACAAGAGAGTGACGAATGACGAAATACGTGATCAAATACCGGGAACTTTCGTGATTCATGCCGATAAAGGGAAGGAGTGTTGATTAGGGTGCTGGGAATCGAGTTGCGTATGTTTTGATTTTACTGTGTGTGTGTGTGTGTGTGTAGATTTTAGTAATATTGTGTTATATTCAGGTACATTCAATTGTTTGTGGTGTGTTATTCGTGTTTGTGCTATTGGCAGTGTGGCTGTGGTGTGTGTGTGTTTGTGCTATTGGCAGTGTGGCTGTGGTGTGTGTGTGTGTGTGTGTGTGTGTGTGTGTGTGTGTGTGTGTGTGTGTGTGTGTGTGATCCATATGCATTTTCTTTTCAATACATTGGCTGTGATTAATAGCCTCTGGAAGATAAAACTCGAAATTATTATATATATGTTCATTAAAATTTTGTAAAAAACAAAAAAATATATATACTGTATAATTATATAGAATACAGAAATAATCACCCACACTGGACCCACTTGTTCTGTACTCTCACGGAAATTAAAAACATGTCACAGTCTGAAACGGAAGTGAAATGCCTAACTCAATCCAATAGTTTTGATTAATTAATTTATTGCCATGCCGTCAACATACTGTATATTGCCATGCCGTCAACATACTGTATATTGCCATGCCGTCAACATACTGTATATTATACTTGTTGCTAAGTTTTGAACTTGTATTTGACTTAGTAAGGATGTTTCATGGTCACGAGAGAGAGAGTGAGAGTGAGTGTGTGAGAGAGAGTGAGAGTGAGTGTGTGAGAGAGAGAGAAGAGAGAGAGATAGAGTGTGAGTGAGTGTGTGTGTGTGTGTGTGTGTGAGAGAGAGAGAGAGAGAGTATGTGTGAGAGTGAAAGTGAGTGAGAGAGAAATACCAATAGCCGAACCAATATACAGAGCTCACTATCCACCATACCACAAGGTCACCCGTCCTAGAACACCAAATAACCTTCCATAACCTTCCAGAAGTCTTACAAAGGCATGGATGTATTCCTTTGAATCCTAACATTAAGGGTAGATGGGCCGTTTTTCTGGCCCCCCTTCTTCCTCATTAGTTTTCAGATTTGTTGACGTTGTTGTTGTTGTTGTTGTTCCCCAAGCTGCCTGGCCGAACAGCCCAAAGGCCCCGAGCAAGGCCAAGGCCATAACCGAGCGCTCCAACAGAACCCTCCCTGCCGACCACAATAAAGCCTGGGTGACCGAAGCCACTCCATGGCGGGGAGCTGAGGAGGGTGCGGAAACACCCGGGAAACCAAAGACCCACCCAGGGCCCTGTGCCCCTCAGCAATTATGAAGAGAAAGTTGAGAGGCAAAGGAAACAAATTTTGACGTTCGGCCCATTAGTTTGACGATTTGAAGACCTATAGCCCCATTTTTTTTTTTTTCAATATTAAGACCTTTCGTGTCATTTAGGTGTCAATTTTTAGCTGGCGATAGCGAGCCTGTAATATAAGAGAAACCGGCCTTCGGCCGGCACATTTTTCTACCGAAAAACGTACAAATTTATCTTGAAGGAGGGTCTTGGGTGGGTGTTTTTTAAGCTTGATGGAGGTCTAGGGGTGAAATTAAGAAAATAGTACATAGATACATAAATGAACAAATAATAACGACTCACCTCCCCTTAAAGGTGGTGGTGCATGGGTTGAGATAAACATGGAATAATAATCGCCAACCTACACATAATTATCTTGCAAAATGCAATGGCACCGAAATAATTATTAACAATGGTGTAAAGGATTTTTTGGATCGTCTACACCGGACCTGTGACGTCATAGGAGTGTAAGTCCACCATCCAGTCCATGATGAGGGTACTGGTGTGACGTCACAGGCCTGGTGTAGACGATCCACAAAATCCTTTATACCATTGTAAATAATAATTTCAGTGCCATTGTATTTTTTAAGAAAATTATGTGCAGGTTGGCGATTATTATTCCATGTTTATCTCAACCCATGCATCCCCACCTTTAAGGGGAGGTTTTTAGTTTGTTCCCTAGACGTCCATCAATCTTAAAATTACACCCCCTAGACCCCCTTTGAAGATAAATGTGTACATTTTTCGGTAGAAAAATGTCCAGGCCGAAGGCCGATTCCTCTTAAATTACAGGCTCGCTATCGCTCGCCAGGAAAAAATAGACACCTAAACGGCACGAAAGGTCTTAAAATTGACAGAAATGGGGCGAAAGTTCTTAAAATAATCCAACTAATGGGGCGAACGGCTTAACATTTCAAAAGCAGTGGGGCTAAACATGAGGGAGAAAGGGGTCCAGAAAAAAAGTCCCTCAAGTGGAAATCTCCCCTTAAACAACAATACGGGTTGAACCCTAAGAAACATACGATGACGCATTTATTCGCTGACGTCTGGCTATTGGTAGACGATTGTATTCAGATTAGCAAGGGCATATGGGTTATCTGAGATAGTCTGTACCCATATAATTCCCTCAGATCCTTCTTATATTATATTTAAATATTCTAATGATAGCCACAATAAACTCAAAAAGCGTCATAATCTTCTAAGTGTTAAGCCGCTGTCACACGATCACTTTTTCCGTCAATTTTATATGAGCAAGTTTTTTGTAGTATTATTTCGGGACTTTTTCGCGCTGGTATCGGAAATTAGACTGAAGGTAGATTATGTTAGGCGGCTGAATTCTGATAAAGTGTAATTTGTTAAGCTTCCAGACCACAATTGCCCGTAAAAATTGCTCGAAAAAGGGCTCGTGTGACACCGGCTTTAACCCTTTCTGTGCCAGTGATGTGTGATATATTATATTATAGCTATATTTAAGCGATTTTGTGCAGCTTAAGAATGTTGTGTGGTAGTAAAAATGGTTAAGTTAGATAGTTCGAAGCCTGTTAAGTGCTGGAGACCCATTTTAAACTGAATAAAATCGTCTAATAGTAGCCAGAGAAAAGTTAAAATGACGTCACAGGTACTGAACAGGTTAATGAAGGCATGCAATGGTAAGTAAGGTGTCGCAGTAGTTCGTATTCATTTTAGATTCATTTAGATGTATGTTCTATATTAAGTAACACCCCATTCTTAACATTAATCATAAGAACAAAAGAACATAAGACAATGGGAGTCTGCAAAAAGCCGATCGGCACATACAAGGCAGATCCCCGTCACACCCAACCCCAATTACAAGGCCCAATTATAGACCCATCTCACTAATACCTTGAGTACTGACCCCACCAAAACGGTCAGAGATTAACACAAGATTACGGGGGTCTGCTGAGCGCCGATTGGCCCACACCTGGTAGATCCCCCTCACACCCAACCCATCTCGTCCATATGCCTATCTAATTGTATCTTAAAGCTCCCTATCGTTCTTGATCCCACTATATCACTTGGTAGCCTATTCCACCCATCTACAACTCTGTTACCAAACCAATATTTGCCTATATCTTTTCTGAAACTAAATTTATCTAATTTGAAACCATATGTACGAGTTATTTCGCTATCACTGAGCTTTAGTACATTTTTCATGTCTCCTTTATTAATTCCACTAACCCACTTGAATACCTCTATCATGGCACCTCTAACTCTGCGTCTCTCTAACGAATGCAAGCCTAATTTCTTCAACCTTTCTTCATACGGAAGATTTCTAATATTATGGATAATTTTTGTCATTCTACGTTGTACTCTCTCCAATGAATCTATGTCCATTCTGTAATAAGGACACCAAAATTGAACAGCATAATCCATATGGGGTCTCACTAATGACAAGTAACGTTTTAAGATAACATTAGCAGTTCTGTTACTCACACTCCTAGATATGAACCCGAGAATCCTGTTTGCCTTGTTACGAACGCTTATACATTGTGTTCTAGGCTTCAAATCATTGCTAACAAACACACCTAGATCTTTCTCACAGTCTGAGTTTTCTAATTCCATATTAGCTAGTTTATATTTAAAATTTGTATGCATCTTCCCTATTTTTAATACCTTGCATTTGTCAATGTTAAACTTCATCTGCCATTTTACTGACCATTCGTGTAAGGTATCTAGATCCCTTTGCAGACACTCTATATCTCTATCTGAATCAATTTTTCTCCCCATTTTGGTATCGTCTGCAAATTTACTTATCCTACTAGTTATACCTAAATCAAGGTCATTTATGTATATAATAAACAACAGAGGACCTAATACAGATCCCTGGGGAACACCACTCTTGACTGATCCCCATTCAGACTTAGTACCATTTATGCTGACTCTCTGCTTCCTACCAATTAGCCATGACCTAATCCATCCTAACATCATCAATTACAAACCCCAATGCACTTGAATAAACTAATGGAAGCATATGGTCCTCCCGGGATTCGAACTCGGGACACCACACCCAGGCTGCACGTTTTTTTTTTTTACTCTGGCTAACATTGGACGATTTTATTCAGCTTACAAATGACCTCTAAAATTCAAAGATGTAAAACTGATCTCAATTAACCCTTTGACTCGCACAGCTCCTTCTTAAGCTGAATAAAATCGCCTAATGCTAATCAGAACAAATTGCCAGCCGCGTCCCAGCCTTAAAGTCTTAACCCTTTTGGTACTAGACATTTTTTCAGTATATTGTGCCAACTACGAGACAATTATATACAGGTTAAGAAGGACGTCTACCCATTAAGAGGCTACAGACTATTTCAATTCATCCTTTTAGCTACCGGTACCTTATATTTTTCCTAAGTTCTGTAAAATCGTCTAAATTAAGGGGAGTCAGCTGCTGTTTTTCTCTTTTTCTCCTTTACTCTCTTTCTCTGACTTTTATCCATTCGGCCCCATTCAACCAACTGTTTTAAGACGTGTATCCCCATCCAGGTGTCAATTTCATCCTGGCGAGCGATAGCGAGCAAGCATTGTATGGAGAAATCCGGCTGCGCCGGAGAAAATTTTCTGTCAAAAAATTTACAAATTTAGCTTGCTGTCAAAACAAATATATATATATAGGCCTACTGGCTCGCTACCGCTCACCAGGAAAATATTGACACCTGGATGAGGGTAAACGTCCTAAAACAGTAGGCTGAATGGATACAAGACAGAGAAAGAGAGAAAAGGAGAGACAAAAAAGCGAGGTGGGGCCCCCTTAAGCAGAAATCAAATATAGAAAGACGTCACCGGTACTGAAAGGGTTAAACTCGTTCAATACCAGCGACGTGTGTTATATTCTATTCTGGCTATATTTAGACGATATTATGCAGCTTAGGAAGGATCTGTGGTAGTTAAAAGGTTTGGTTGAGACCGTTTGAAGCCTTATTATTGCCAGAGATCCTTCCGAAGCTGAATAAAACCGTCTAACAGTTGCCCAAATGTGATGATAAAAGACCTCCCTGGTACCGAAAGGGTGAAAATCAGTCCCTATTACTTTCCGATTAACCCAACAAGCAAAGAGAGGAGACCCAGCTGGTCTCAAGGTCACAGTGTCTCTCTCTCTCTCTTCCTTCTTTGCTATCCTTTCCTTCCACCGTCCCTTACTCTCGGGTTAGCTATCTCTACTAGAATTAAGTCCTGACCACCTCGCTGGGATCGTAAGGTCTGTGGTCAGTGTATCTATGTAAATCTATCTATGTATAATAAATTATCTCTCTCTCTCTCTCTCTCTCTGTGCTCTCCTTGACTTAAATATGTTATTATTTGGGATTCTGTTATTTCTACTACAATAATAAAGTCCTGACCACTTCGCTTGGATCGTAAGGTCTGTATTGTTATTGAATCGATGTAAATGGATGTACACTCTCTCTCACACACATACATACACACACACTCACTCACTTGGGTAAAAATACGTTTGCAATAGGCCCCCCCCCCCCAAATGTACGAGAATAGTTTGTTGTGCAGTACGATATTTATGGGTGACCACGGGATTGGGCCCATACGGGATTGGGCCCACTTAGGGTAGGTTAGGTTAGGTTAGGTTCCAATCCCGTGGGCCCAATCCCGTATGGGCCCAATTCCGTATATTCCGTATGGGCCCAATCCCGTATGGGCCCAATCCCTATGGAACCATATTTATGATCTTGGTGAAGTGCACTGAATGGCATTATGTTACTTGCCTTTGCATACAAAAAATAAAAAATAAATAATAATAATAATAATATTTAATAATAACAAAAGAAATAAATGAATAAATAAAAAAATACTGCGAGAGGAAGATTGACGGTAAATAAAGGATAATTATCAAGTATCCTCTCGTTTCTCTCTCACATACACTCATTCTAAATCTCTCTTACGCTCTCTCTCTCTCTGTACGTGTTAATAGCCTATCCTTTTACTCGTCCAGTATATTGATGACTGCCAATAAATATTTGCTTGTAGTTTGGTGTACTGTAAATTTATCTCCCCCCCCCCCCTTCCCCCCTTCCATCTCTCTCTCTCTCTCTCTCTCTCTCTCTCTTACACACACATACACACACACACACACACCATCTCTCACTCACTCTATCTATCTGTCTGTCTGTCACTCTGCCTGCCTGACTACTCGCTTGTGTAGTCCCTGTTCCTGTTCTATTCACCTCCGTTTCTCATTTTTCCTCCCTTTCCTCTATTCCCCATTCTTCATCCTTTTCCTCTATTCCCCATTCTTCCTCCTTTTCCTCTATTCCCCATTCTTCCTCCTTTTCCTCTATTCCCCATTCTTCCTCCTTTTCCTCTATTCCCCATTCTTCCTCCATTTCCTCTATTCCCCATTCTTCCTTTTCCTCTATTCCCATTCTTCCTCCTTTTCCTCTATCCCCATTCTTCCTCTTTTCCTCTATTCCCCATTCTTCCTCCTTTTCCTCTATTCCCCATTCTTCCTCCTTTTCCTCTATTCCCCATTCTTCCTCCTTTTCCTCTATTCCCCATTCTTCCTCCTTTTCCTCTATTCCCCATTCTTCCTCCTTTTCCTCTATTCCCCATTCTTCCTCCTTTCCATCCAATTGTTTTGTTTTCTATTTCTCCTCCTCCTCCTCCTCGAGGGAGTGGTGGGTTGGGAGGAGCCTTGTTCTTTGCTATCCTTTTCTCTCCTTCGTAGTCAGTAGATTAGTAGTGTATATATCCAAACTGCCACGTAAGGATCAATAGGTCTGTTGCAGTTTGTACTCCTTTGTATTCCTCTTTCTCCTTCTCCTTCTTCACCTTCTCCTCCTCCTGCCCTTCCTTCTCCTCCCTCTTCTCCTCCACCTCCTTCGCCTTCTCTTTCTCTTCCTCCTCCACCTCCCTTTTCTTCTCTTCTTTCTCTTTCTCCTCCTCCCCTTCCTCCTGCCGTTCCTTCTCCTCCCGCTCCATCTCTTTCACCTTTTCCTCCTTCACTTTCTCCTCCTCCTCCTCCTGCCCTTCCTCCTCCTTCTCCTACTCCTCCTCCCACTCCTCCACCTCCACCACCACCACCACCACCTCCTCCTCCCCCTCCTCCTCCCGCTCCTCCTCCTCCTCCTCCATCACCGGATATGCCAGCTGCCCCAGACTTCTCCTCCTCCTCCTTATAGCTGCCGGCCTCAGCTGGGTCCTATAAGCCTTTCCTAGCTTTCTCAAAGGCATTTCCTAGAGAGAGAGAGAGAGAGAGTGAGAGTGAGTGAGTGAGTGAGTGAGTGAGTGTGAGAGAGAGAGAGAGAGAGAGATTGGACATGTTTATTATACACCAACTTTACAAATGTTCAGTTACAAAGGAATACAAACAATTGACACACTGCAACAGACCTATTGGTAATTACGGGGCAGTTTGGATATCTACACTGTTAAGCTACTAACTAATAGATATAGAAAAAGAAAAGATAGTAAAGCTGAAGAGCCGCTCCTCCCTCAGTTGTAGATAAAGTAGAGACAAGTATTGGGGCAGCCTAATATCCTTTAACTACGTGAAAGAGTTGGTTTATAGTATTATGGAAAATAAATGTTTGAAACAACTTTTAATAACACTACATCAAATAAGTCAACACTTTCATTTACTTTAACGATATTAAACAAATCCGTAAGAACAACCTACCCAGCTATACTGCCACACAGTATGGGCGGTATTCAGTCAGGCACTCCTGAATGATCAAGCAAGTGTCTGAATTAAATTAAATATATTCAGCCAAAAACTAGAAGAAACTAGCTTCAAAATAACACCAGAACGAGCTTCGTACCGGACGGGATTCATCCGCAGCGCTACCATAGACATCGGCGAATATTCACTAATTATGAGCAATGCCGCGCTACATTTGCCTTTGGCAGTGCTGCATTGTCTCGAGAGATATGAGGGGAGAGTCTCAGTGCCCCAGCAGCCATGCTGGAGAGCGGAGGGGAGCCTGCCGCGCCCGCTCATTAACACTCGTTTCCACAGGCTTTAAGAGGCTTTAAGAGCCTGTAAATTGCTTTACATTGCCAGGACGTTCCAGAACGTTTCCCGCAGCCAATGGGTTAAACAATTCTTTCCCTTCGCAGCGCCTAATGTCTATGAATATTGTGGGGATGAGTGTTGTTTATAGAGATTAGAAGGATTAGCATGCCTGTTTCTAAAGGTAACGTCATTGTTTCAGGTGTTTCGTCTATCAACATCGCTGCTAAGGGATTTTTTTTTTTTAGAATACCACCCTATGTCTCTACTTCCTGCATATACAACTGTACATAAAGGACGAGGAACTGGCCCACATTAAGGGGAGGTATTTAGTTTGTTCACTAGACCTCCATCAACCTTATAATTACACCCCCTTGAGTCCCTTTCAAGATAAATTTGTACATTTTTCAGTAGAAAAATGTCCCGGCCGGTTCCTCTTAAATTACAGGCTCGCTATCGCTCGCCAGGATAAAATCGACACCTAAATGGCACGAAAAGTCTTAATATGGGGTGAAAGTTCTTAAAATCGCTAAACTAATGGGGCAAACATTTTATAATATCAAAAGCAATGGGGCTAAACATGAGGGTGAAAGGGGTCAAGAAAAAATCCCTCAAGTGGAGATCTCCCCTTAAGTAATAGATAAACATATACAATAAATAACATAATACATTAATATGAAAAGAAAATATGGAATACAATTTGAGGTCAGTGAGCCTATGGGAGCAGGAGCCCAGACCTACAGTAAAGCTGGTATCACACGAGAGCTTTTATACTCAACATTCGATGATCAACACTTTTCTGGCAACATTTCTGCATTACTTTGCACTGTTATCAGAAACTAGATTGAAGATAGATGAACTTAGGTAGCAGAATTATTTCATATGTTGACCTCATAAGCTGCCAGACTAGTGTTGAGGATAAATGTTGAGGGAAAAAGCGCTCTTGTGATATCGGCTCTTAAGGCTGGTGAAGGAAATGGGTAGAAGTGAAAGCCATATGATTATAACACCCCCTATTTGACCCTATATGTACTCTCTCTGTCTCGCTCTCGCTCTCGCTCTCTCTCTCTCTCTCTCTCTCTCTGGCTGTGGAAGGAAATAGGTAGAAGTGAAAGCCATATGATTATAACACCCCCTATTTTAACCTCTATGTACTCTCTCTCTCGCTCTCTCTCTCTCTCTGGCTGGGGAAGGAAATAGGTAGAAGTGAAAGCCATATGATTATAACACCCCCTATTTTAACCTATATGTACTCTCTCTGGCGCTCTCTCTCTCTCTCTGGCTGGGGAAGGAAATAGGTAGTAGTAAAAGCCATATGATTATAACACCCCCTATTTTAACCTATATGTACTCTCTCTGGCGCTCTCTCTCTCTCTGGCTGGGGAAGGAAATAGGTAGTAGTAAAAGCCATATGATTATAACACCCCCTATTTTAACCTATATGTACTCTCTCTGTCGCTCTCTGTCGCTCTCTCTCTCTCTCTCTCTCTCTCTCTGGCTGGGGAAGGAAATAGGTAGTGAAAGTCACATAACACCCCCTATTTTAACCTATATGTAGACTTTCTCTTTGTTAAGGCCGTCATCTCTCTCTCTCTCTCTCTCTCTCTATTTGTCTAGCTTGAGGTTCGTAATATGTCCCTTTAATGTATTTTTGGTGAATAATAATCATAAAATCCCTAACTCTAACTCTCTCTCTCTCTCTCTCTCTCTCTCTCTCTCTCTCTCTCTCTCTCTCTCTCTCTCTCTCTCTCTCTCTCAATACCCCCTACCTTCTCATTTCCTTGATAATCTCCCCTCATTTTTCGGTCTCCCTCCCTTGTTCTTTCTCTTCCTTCCTTCTTTCATTCCCTACTTTTGCTACCCCTTTACTTCGTGTGTTACCCCTTGCATTCTTGTTTTCCTTGTTGTTGTTGTTGTTGTTGGAATTCATGTTGTTCGTATTTTACTATTGTTGTTCTCATTAATTTTCTACTATGTCCTAGTTGTATTTTTTTTTTTTCTTCTTCTTATGATTGTTGTTGCTCTGTTTTCTTCTTTTGTGATATTCTTCTTTCCTTGTTGTTGTTGTTGTTGTTGTTGTTGTGCTTTCTTTTATTGTTCTTTCTTTTATGTGTTATTCTGTTGTTGTTGTTGTTGTTGTTGTCGTTTTTGTTCTTGTTCATGTTCCCCTCCATTGTCCTTATAGTTTCTCTCTCTCTCTGCCTTGGGTCTGTCATGGCATTTCCTCAAGGGTTATTACTTGAAAAGACACGTACCGTGGGTCACACTCACACGCATTCACACACACACACTCACTCACTCACTCACTCACTCACTCACTCTCACTCTCTCTCATCTCTACTAGAATTAAGTACTGACCACCTCGTTGTGATCGTAAGGTCTGTGTGGCCAGTGTATCTATGTAAATATATGTACATATCTCTCGGTTTCGTTCATTCTTTCTCTGCCCACCCCCGCCTCTCTCTCTCTCTCTCTAAATATTAATGTATATCTATATATATATATATATATATATATATATATATATCCATATGCGAGACAGAACGTTCGGCACAGTGATACAGACAAATACGGTGAACTACTCTCCGTTCTAGCTACCATACACCCTTCCGAAGCTTCATAAAATCTTCTAAATATAGCTGAAATATAATAAAATTACGTCACCGGTACTGAAGGGGTTAAATGTTCCCTGTATGACCGATTGATTTGGGGCAAGTTAACCCTTAGAGGATCATGACGCGTTTTCACAGTATTTACCGGCTGTTCGGGGGGTCACAGTTTTTTGTTTGTTTATCTTTCTCTCTTTTTCTTTCTTTCCCTGGCTTGTTCCCATTCGGCCCCATTCAATCAACTGTTTTAACCCTTTCTCTGTGGGGTGTTTTTGGCTATTTAGGGCATATTCAGGCACTCCTGAATGATAAATCAAGCATCTGCATTAAATGAATTGTATTCTGCCGAAAACTAGGCGAAAATAGCTTCAAAATGAGACCAGAACGGGCCTCGTAGGTGGCCTGGTTCACCCGCAGCAGTGCCATAGAAACGCGGGAAACCCGCTATTTATTGGCACTCGCTCGCTCGGCAACACTGTTATGAGAGGCAGTGAGAGACCCGCGCGAGACACAGTCTACCTCAGTGGGCCGCTGGCTGCTCTGAGGGTCGGAGGTGGGCCCCTCACGCTCCCGCCCACTTACACTCGAGTTTTACGGTGTTTACAGGCTTTTAAAGCCTGGAAATTGCTGCAAATTGCCAGGACGTTCCAGAACGTCACCCGCAGCAAAAGGGTTAAGATGTTTATCCCCATCCAGGTGTCGATATCTTCCTGGCGAGCGATATCTTACCTTTGGATATTTTTGGATGTGTTCGCCGCTCTTCTAGCGGCACCAAGGAGCGCGACGCCCCTCGTTATGGGTGGTGATTTGGTGCAGTAGACTGTTTGAAGCGACAGCTCGCTCCCTTGCGAGGATGGGCTCGTCTGGCACTTTTTGCAGTTCGACATCTAGGGCTCTCTTGAAGTTGTCTAACGAGATGTCCCTCATGTCTCTTACTCGCTGTGGGAGTTTGTTGAAGAGACGTGGGCCTCTGTGTGATAACCAGCCCTCTCGCAGAGAGCCCATAGCACCCCTGTTATTCATCTGGGGGATTTCGCATTCCCAGCCTCTCCTATCACTGAATTTCATAACTATCGGAGTATGTAGGTTTGGTACTAAACCCTCTGCGATTTTCCACGTGTATATTATTAGGTAACGTTCTCTTCTACGTTCCAGTGAGTACAGATTCAGTGCTCTTAAACGCTCCCAATAGTGTAGATGTTTTATCGAACTTATATGCGAAGTGAAATTTCTTTGTACACTCTCTACGTCATTTATTTCACCTGCTTTGTATGGGGATGTTAATACGCTACAGTATTCAAGCCGCGGTAGCACTAGAGATTTGAAGAGCGTTATCATAGGCAATTCACCGCGTGTTTTTAAAAGTACGCAGAATCCAACCCGTTAGACGTTTCGCAGCCGCCACTTTGACCTGGTTATGTACTTTGAAACCCATATTTTCAGACATTAATACCCCAAGGTCTTTCACACTGTCTTTCCGTTCTATTATGTGGTTAGATTCTGTTAAGTAATTTGTAATTTCTTTAACACCATTATTATCTCCGTACCGTATTAATTGGAATTTTTCCTCATTGAATTGCATGTTGTTTTCCCTGGTCCACTGGAACACTACATTCATGTCTTCCTGCAGTCGGGCCCGTGTCCTCTTGTGTGTTTACTATCTTGCTTAATTTTGTGTCATCAGCAAAAGACGACACCGTACTGTGTCTGGTGTTGGTATCTATGTCGCAAATTAGTATGAGGAACAGAAGGGGCGCTAGCACTGTTCCTTGGGGCACTGAGCTTTTGACATCCGAAGGCTCAGAAGTGACTTGGTTTACTGCAACCGATTGTTTTCGGTTTACGAGGAAATTGTATATCCACCGTCCGATTTTCCCAGTTATACCTTTTGCTTTCAGTTTGTGGGCTATTATACCATGGTCACATTTATCAAATGCCTTAGCAAAATCGGTGTAAATGACATCCACGTTTTTCTTTCTTCTAGCGCTTTAAGAATTTTGTCATAGTGTTCCAAAAGTTGTGAGAGACATGATCTTCCCGCTCTGAACCCATGTTGACCGGTGTTGTGTAGTTCATTTGTCTCCATGAATGTTGAAATTTTGCTTCGCAGGACTCGCTCGAAAACTTTAATGATGTAAGAGGTTAGAGCTACCGGGCGGTAGTTTTTTGGTAGTGTTTACTCCCTCCTTTATGCAGTGGGGCAATTATTGCGTTTTTCAAGCTATCTGGTATGTCACCAGTGTCTAGACTCCTTCTCCACATTATAGCCAGGGGTTTTGAGAGGTTTTCCTTACATTTTTTCATTAGGATCGAGCATTGTATGGAGACTTCCGTCTTCACCGGAGAAATTTTTCTATCGAAAAATGTACAAATTTAGCTTGCTGTCAAAACAAAAATATATATATGCTGACTTGCTACCGCTCGCCAGGAAAATATTGATACCTGGACGGGGATAAACGTCTTAAAACAGTAGGCTGAATGGGGCCAAATGGATACAAGCCAAAGAGAGAGGGAGATAAAGAGAAAAAAGCGAGGTGGGCTCCCGTAAACGATTGTATACAGCTTAGGAAGGATCTGTGGGAATGAAATGGGTAAAGCCTATCTCAATTAACCCTCTGACTTCCCCTTCCTAATCTGAATAAAATCGTCTAATAATACCCAGATAACAGAAGAGAAATGCGTCATAGAATCTGTCAAGGGTGATGTCCAAATGCAATAGTGCGATAGTACGCGTATAAGGTACGCTCGGATACCATAGTCATACCATAGTCATACCATAGCCCACTCACAAGAATTCGTGCACCCCATATGTTTTTCTGTCTGCAATTATAACTATCTTGGTTGATTTTTGGATAGAACTTTATTTTCAGTAAATAATATATGTAGTTTTGTAGTTGACTTATAGAAAATTATATTGATAAGATGGTTTCCAGAGATATACTTCCATAGTTAGAAATAGGTGAAGTCCACGATTTGTATGAGTGGCATCCGAGTGTGTACAAAGTCTATTCGCTGTTAGTAGGTGAGAAATCATGACCTCTAAACCTCTGTAACTAAAAAAACAACTAGCGTAATCGAACTAATATTTCTACTATTTGGGAAGAGTCAATCAAAGAATAGATGTGGAAATTTACAGTCAATTTGCTCTAGCCCTTTTTGAGTTACAGAGGATATATAGAGGTCATGATTTCTCGCCTACTTACAGCGCATAGACTAATAGCTAAAAAAGGTTACTGTACTTTGTTTCATTTCATCTGACGGTAAATTGCATCCCTTAGTAGCTGATTTCTCGATACTTAATGGAACCAATATGAAACCACTATGTCTCTACATCATATTAACCACTATGTCTCTACATCATATTAACCACTATGTCTCTACATCATATTAACCACTATGTCTCTACATCATATTAACCACTATGTCTCTACATCATATTAACCACTATGTCTCTACATCATATTAACCACTATGTCTCTACATCATATTAACCACTATGTCTCTACATCATATTAACCACTATGTCTCTACATCATATTAACACCAAGTTTATATAATCAGCACCATATTTCACTACTTGGTTTATATATCTCTGCATCATATTAACCCGTGGAGCCCCGGCTAGTTTTGTAATGTTTGCGCACCAGAACCCGGCCGGTTTTCAAAAAATGGTTTTATTCCAGAAACAATAGCGAATGAGTTAGGAATGAAGGAAAAACCACGAAAAACCGCTCAAAAAGCTTAAAAAATGGTCCTACAGAGCCCCCGAAAACGGATTTTACAAGAGTAAAAAATTGAAGGCAATTATCCCAAAAAAACAGGTTATTGCGCGCTCGCGCGCACGCACGTGGACTTTGAGAGTTTTCAACCATCGGCACGGTTGCGTGGGATACGTATACAGTTCCCATACAAATCTGAGCCCTCTTGAGTGGCTACACCTGAGGTTACGGTCGGCGCAATTAGGGTGACGCGTCAGGCGCGTCTCTGGGGCTGTGCGTTACATACATCGCCGGCGTCAGACGCGTCGCTGGGGCTTAAGGGGAGGTTTCTAGTTTGTTTCCTACTCCTCCAGCAATCTTAAAATTTCACCCCCTTGACCCCCTTTCAAGATAAATTTGTACATTTTTCGGTAGAAAAATGTCCCGGCCGAAGGCCGGTTGCTCTTAAATTACAGGCTCGCTATCGCTCGCCAGGAAAATATCGACACCTAATTGGCACGAAAGGTCTTAAAAGTGACATAAATGGGGCGAAAGTTCATAAAATCGCCAAACTAATGGGGCAAACGTCTTAAAATCTCAAAAGCAATGGGGCTAGACATGAGGGAGAAAGGGGTCAAGAAAAAAGTCCCTCAAGTGGAAATCTCCCCTTAAGACCAGTGTTGTCTATATCTCTGCATCATATTAAGACCAAGTTTATATAATTAACACCATATTTCACTACAAAATCTTCAAAATAACTGAGAAATCTTGATGGAAACTTTGCAATTTACCGTCAGATGAAATGAAACAGGGTATAGTGAGATGCACAATTCTGAGAGTATTTATACGTCAATAAAGAAATGAATTGAAGAAGTATGGAGATGCTGTCGACTGTCGATGTTGTTTGATCTATTAGATAATTTATAAGCAACTTATAAAGAAAGAGAGAGAGTAAGAGAGAGAGTAAGAGAGAGAGTAAGAGAGAGAGTAAGAGAGAGAGAGAGAGAGAGAGAGTAAGAGAAAGAGTAAGAGAGAGAGTAAGAGAGAGAGAGTAAGAGTAAGATAGAGAGTAAGAGAGAGAGAGAGATTCAGTGAAGGCGGTGAATCAGAGGAATGGGAAGGGAGATGACTCAAATATGGAGGGAGAGAGTGGGAGAGGGAGAGAGCAAGAGGAAAAGAGGGAGAGAGAGAGGATCGGAGGATATTGACCAGGTTCACTCTCTCTATCTCTTTCCGTCATCTATCTGTTTCTAGGGGCTTGTCTATTTATCAATGTATAACTATATTTATATCTAATTATTATGGTATATCTAGCCTATGTCTTTCTCTGCTGTAAATTCCCATGTCATTCTGTGTGTTATTTGAGTGATTGTGTGTGTTTGTATGTGTGTGTGTGTGTGTGTGTGTTTGTACCAATTAATGTATGTGTGTCTGCTTGTGCATGTGATTGTGTTTGTCGTGTGCGTGTGTGTGATTTTCCTAATGTGTGCGCGTGTATTTGGGTATGTGTATGGGTGTTTTTGCCATTACGTGTATATACCTACCTACCTACATAGCTACCTACTTACCTACCTACATAGCTACCTATCTACCTACATAGCTACCTACCTACCCACCTACCTACTTACCTACCTACCTACATAGCTACCTACCTACATAGCTACCTACCTACCAAGCTACTTACATACCTACATAGCTACCTACCTACCAAGCTACTTACATACCTACATAGCTACCTACCTACCTACATAGCTACCTACCTACCTACCCACCTACCTACCTACATAGCTACCTACCTACCTACATAGCTACCTACTTACCTACCTACCTACATAGCTACCTACTTACCGACCTACATAGCTACCTACTTACCTACCTACATACATAGCTACCTACCTACCTACTTAGCTACCTACTTACCTACCTACATAGCTACCTACCTACCTACTTACCGACCTACCTACCTACATAGCTACCTACTTACCTACCTACATAGCTACCTACCTACCTACCTACTTACCGACCTACTTACCGACCTACCTACCTACCTACTTACCGACCTACCTACCTACTTACCGACCTACCTACCTACCGACCTACCTACCTACCCTACCTACCTATCTACTTACCGACCTACCTACCTACCTACCGACCTACCTACTTACCGACCTACCTATCTACCTACCTACCTACTTACCGACCTACCTACCTACCTACCTACCTACCTACTTACCGACCTACCTATCTACCTACCTACCGCTGCCTGTCTGCCTATATTTCGCAGTGAGTGTGCCGCACTATGCAAGCTCTCTTTTATCATTTAAAGTACCCACCTGAAGTGGTCCGCAAAGCCTTTGAGATACTGCTGTGTGCCCCCCGCCCCTCACACCTCTCTCTCTATATCTATCTATCTATCTCTCACTCACTCACTCACTCACTCTCTCTCTCTGTCTGTCTATATAGATATCCTTATCACTTACTGTATATTTTCAAAAAGAAAATTGACACATCGCCTTATTGTATGGTAATATGAAATGTGAATGCCCTAGACATCCATACAGAGGTCACTAATGCCCTAGACATCCATACAGAGGTCACTAATGCCCTAGACATCCATACAGAGGTCACTAATGCCCTAGACATCCATACAGAGGTCACTAATGCCCTAGACATCCATACAGAGGTCACTAATGCCCTAGACATCCATACAGAGGTCACTAATGCCCTAGACATCCATACAGAGGTCACTAATGCCCTAGACATCCATACAGAGGTCACTAATGCCCTAGACATCCATACAGAGGTCAATGCCTAGACACATACAGAGGTAATAATGGACATCCATACAGAGGTCACTAATGCCCTAGACATCCATACAGAGGTCACTAATGCCCTAGACATCCATACAGAGGTCACTAATGCCCTAGACATCCATACAGAGGTCACTAATGCCCTAGACATCCGTACAGAGGTCACTAATTAGGTATACAGTTGGCTAACAGTAACAGCAATGATGGGCTGGTCTATCAGAGTGAGAGTTGAACGTTCTCTGCCATACTCATAGTTGAACGTTCTCTGCCATACTCATAGTTGAACGTTCTCTGCCATACTCAGAGTTGAACGTTCTCTACCATACTCATAGCTTATTCTGATATTGCTGATACCAATTATTGATCAAAACATAATTGGTGCCAAGACATCACTTATTAGCGCGATTGAACAAGGTGATGCCTATCGGCCATGCTTATCCCAAACCAAACTATCTAGTATTGGGAAATATTCTGAAAGTGACGGACTTCAAAAAGGATTTGGATGTTTTGATTAGCAGTGGCCTACGTTCTTCCAAGCAGTGCATTTAAGGGGAGGTTTCTAGTTTGTTTCCTACTCCTCCAGCAATCTTAACATTTCACCCCCATGATCCCCTTTCAAGATAAATTTGTACATTTTTCGGTAGAAAAATGTCCCGGCCGAAGGCCGATTAATCTTAAATTCAGGCTCGCTATCGCTCGCCAGGATAAAATCGACACCTAAATGGCACGAAAGGTCTTAAAATTGACAGAATGGGGCGGAAATTCTTAAAAATCACCAAATTAATGGGGCGAACGTCTTAAAATCTCAAAAACAATGGGGCTAAACATGAGGGAGAAAGGGGTAAAGAAAAAAATCCCTCCAGTGGAAATCTCCCCTTTGGGCGCATTTATTTGTTTGTTTACTCATCTTTCTATATATTTTTTTTAGTTTCCTCCCTAGACCTCCATCAAGCTTTAAAAAAAAAAAAAAAAAAAAAAAAAAAATTCCCCAGACCCATTTCAAGATATATTTGTATATTTTTGGATAGAAAAATGTCCTGGAAAGCCAGTTCCTATCAAAATTACAGGCTCGCTATCGCTCGCCAGGACAAAATCGACACCTGAATGGCACAAAAGGTCTTGATATCGATAAAGAAATGGGACGAAAGGTCTTAAAATTGACAAACGAATGGGGCAAACGTCTTAAAATCTCAAAACTAATGGGGTTAAACATGAGGAAGAAGGGGGACCAGAAAAACGGCCCATCTCCCCTTAATTAGAAGAGGATTCTCATATATTATTGTGGTATATTAAGGGGGGTGACCTGTTTAAGGGGGGTGACCTGTTTAAGGGGGGTGACCTGTTTAAGGGGGGTGACCTGTTTTAAGGGGGGTGACCTGTTTTTAAGGGGGTGACCTGTTTAAGGGGGGTGACCTGTTTAAGGGGGGTGACCTGTTTAAGGGGGGTGACCTGTTTAAGGGGGGTGACCTGTTTAAGGGGGGTGACCTGTTTAAGGGGGGGTGACCTGTTTTGGTTCTGTCCTTTTCTATCTTTCTCTGGCTTGTATCCATTTGGCCCCATTCAGCCTACTATTTTAAGACGTTTATCCCATCCAGGTGTCAATTTCTTACTGGTGAGCGGTAGCGAGCCAGCATATTTTTTATTTTTGTTTGACAGCAGGCTAAATTTGTACATTTTTCGATAGAATTGTTTTTCCGGCGAAGCCGGATTTCGTCATATAATGCTGGCTCGCTATCGCTCGCCAGGAAGAAATCGACACCTAGATGGGGGTAAAAGTCTTAAAATAGTTGGCTGAATGGGGCCAAATGGATACAAGCCAGAGAAAGATAGAAAAGGACAGAACAAAAACAGGGACAGTTTCAAAACAGAAATAAGGAAATAGTCTTCACACTCTACAGCGCTCTATTATGGGCTCTTCTTTAATATACTGTTTAAGGGCTGACGAGTCGCTTTTCTAGATCACCTTCTCCCTCATCTTTAGACCCATTAGCTTTTCGATTTTATGGTCTTTCGTCCCATTTCTGTCAATTTTAAGACCTTTCCTGTCAATTCGGTCTCGATTTTTCCCTGGCGAGCGATAGCGAGCCTGTAATTTAAGAGGAATTGGCCTTCGGCCAGGAAATTTTTCTACCGAAAAATGTACAAATTTATCTTGAAAGGGGGTCTAGGGGGCTTCATTTTAAGCTTGATGGAGGTCTAGCGAGGAAACTAGAACAATAATAAATAAATACAAAAATTGACAACAAGTGAAGGATCTCCCCTTAAGTCAGGGTTTCCAACAGTCACGACAGATATAGAGTGACTGGAAAGAGTCCTAGCTACAAAGCTTATTCCGTCAATAATAAAAAACACAAAACAAAATATGAGATTACAAAAAACCAAGGAGAAAAAAAACAAGGAGAAAAATACAAGGAGATAAAAAACAAGGATAAAAAACAAGGATATAAAAAAAAACAAGGATACAAAAAAAAACAAGATAACAAACAAGGAGATACAAAAAAAACACCAAGGAGATAAAAAAACAAGGAGATAAAAAAACAAAGAGATAAAAAAACAAAACAAGGAGATACAAAAAAAAAAACCCAAGGAGATACAAAAAAAATCCTAAGGAGATACAAAAAACAAGGAGATACAAAAAAAAACCCAAGGAGATACAAAAAAAAACCAAGGAGATAAAAAAAAAATGAAAATCGGTTGAAAGCTTTTGATCTCTTTTCATTGGAAACGTGTAGACAATGAAGTCAACTCATTGAGGTCTTTAACCCCCACTGTACCGGCAACGTCTATTTAATTTCATTCTTGCTCCATTTAGACGAGTTTGGTCAGTACAAGAAGGATCTGTGGAAGTGAAAAGGATCGAGTGAAATAGTTCGAAGCATGGAAATTGCTGGAGGCACGTTCAAAACTGAATAAAATCGACTACTAGTGTCCAGAATATGATGAAAAGGACGTCACCGGTACTGAACGGGTTAAAATACTTAATGATCTTTGACAATGTGATTTATAACAAAACTATATGCATATTGTATAGGCCTATGTGGCTAAGATCTGATGAAACAAACTGCCCTCCGAAGAAGTTAAATGTTTTTCAGTCGAACAATTACAAAAAATATACATTATTTTGCACACAGAGAAATGAGTGTAGTGCACTGCTCAATTTCTCTTTCCACATAGTATCCCCCCCGGAACAGATCGCAAGGTCTTCGAGATACTAATTAATTCCTTGTAACTCTTTGTATTTTTCTCTCTTTACATTAGATTAAGTGAAAGGAAAGAGAGAGGGAGAAAGGGATAAGTAAGATTCACATGAGGAGAGAGAGAGAGAGAGAGATCGGGAGAAAGGGTTGGGGGTGTCAGCACTCAGGCGTGGGAAACATACAGGTTTTTTGTTGTCTAATTGGTCGACTTACAGAACAGCAAGCTCACACGGGCCAACCAAATGAGACTTGAACTTCGCTTAACAACCTTTATTTACCGTAACTGGATATCTCCGTCGTCGACACCTGCCCAGGATGCAACACGGCACCCCATACTATTAAACACATCATACAAGACTGCATTCTACACATTCACTTACGCCAACAACATAATCTAGACTCCTTGAGAGCCCTGTGGGAAAGCCCAATCGCGGCCATGGCCTTCCTTAGGAGCTGGTCGGCTACACAGCTCAAGGAACGACAACAACAACCATAACGCTACGGTACTGTCTCAATCTCTGCCTCTAACTTCCAGCCTTGGTTGCGTGTGTTATTCACATTAAGACTCACGTGTATTTAGGAGATGGGCCGGTTTTCAGGACCACTTTCTCCCTCATGTTTAGCCACATTAGTTTTCAGATGTTAAGTTGTTTGCCCCATTAGTTAGTCGATTTTAAGACCTTTCGCCCCATTGCTTCGTCAATATTTAGACCTTTCGTGCTATTTAGGTGTCAATGTTTTCCCTGGCAAACGATAGTGAGCCTGTAATGTTGGAAGAACCGGCCTTCGGCTGGGAAATTTTTCCACCGAAAAATGTACAAATTAATCTAGAAGGGGGATCTAATGGATGTCTATTTTTTCAATTTGATGGAGGTCTATGGAGGAAATTAAAAAAATAATGAATACATGCAAAAATCGCCCAAAAAGTGAATCATCTCCCCTTAACCCATTGGCTGCGGGAGACGTTCCGGAAAACCATGGCAATTTACAGCAATCTACAGGCTTTTAAAGCCTCTTAAAGCCCGTAAAATCGAGTGCAAGGGAGCGGGAGCGCGACAGGCCACACGTCCTTCTCTCAGCCAGGCAGCTGAGGCACTGAGGGCTCTGAGTCAGAGTCTCGCAAGATAAACAGCGCTGCTAAAAACAAATGTAGCGAGAAATTAGCAAGAATTGCTAATTTTAGCTAATGTCTATGGTAGCGCTGCGGGTGAACCCCACGAGCTACGAAGCTCGTTCTGGCGTCCTTTTGAAGTTATTTTCGTCTAATTTTCGGCTGATTTCATTTACCGGTAATTCAGACACTTACCTAGTCAATCAGGCGTGCCTGAATGAGCCATAATATGGCGGAAATAGGCCCGCAGCTTAAGTGTTAACCCTGACTGTACCGGCGACATCATTATTTTTTTGTTTTAAGATATATTTAGAGGATTTTGTGCAGCTTAAGAAGGAATTTTGGTAGTAAAAAAGGTTACAGTGAGATTGTTCGAAGCCTGTGAATTGCGCTTTCCATGACAAAACTCTTTTAACCCCTTCTGTATCGGCGACGTATTTTGAATTTAATTTCTTGCTACTATTAGACGATTTTACTCAGTTGAAAGAGGGCTTCCAGCAAGTAACAGGCATCGAACTATCTCACTTAACCCTTTTTACTACCACAGATCCTTCTTAAACTACACAAAACCATCTAAGTATAGCTAGACTAAAATTAAAAAGACGTCGCCGGTACAGAAAAGGGTTAATACATCAAACGTTCAATGCTATATAGTTGGTTTGGTTGCTAAATTAAGGGGGGGGGTGACCTGTTTTTGTTCTGTCCTTTTCTATCTTTCTCTGGCTTGTATCCATTTGGCCCCATTCAGCCTACTGTTTTAAGATGTATATATAGCGGCTCGCTTGGTGTAGTGACTAGCGTCTCGGACTTCCACCCAGAAGGCCCGGGTTCGCGCCCACGCTCGGCGCATTAAAGATTTTTCACAAGCACTGAGTCGTTACCATCCCTCATGAGCAAGGGGATGGGGTAGTAGTACAGGACCCCAATGGAAATACGCCTAATCGGCCTTATTGGGCTATCCTTAGCTGGCTTAGCATGCGCTAGCTTTAAGAACTATTATTATTATTATTATTATCCAGGTGTCAATTATTTACTGGTGAGCGGTAGCGAGCCAGCATATTTTTTATTTATGTTTGACAGCAGGCTAAATTTGTAAATTTTTCGATAGAAAAATTTCTCCGGCGAAGCCGGATTGCTTCATATAATGCTGGCTCGCTATCGCTCGCCAGGAAGAAATCGACACCTAGATGGGGATAAACGTCTTAAAACAGTAGGCTGAATGGGGCCAAATGGATACAAGCCAGAGAAAGAGAGAAAAGGACTGAAATAACAAAAAGCAGGTCACCCCCCTTAAGCCGATGTCACACGAGCGTTTTTCCCTTCAATTTTCGATGAGCAAGTTTTTGTTCTCACAGGCTACTAGTTTTGTTCTCACAGGCTACTAGTTTTGTTCTCACAGGCTACTAGTTTTGTTCTCACAGGCTACTAGTTTTGTTCTCACAGGCTACTAGTTTTGTTCTCACAGGCTACTAGTTTTGTTCTCACAGGCTACTAGATTTGTTCTCACAGGCTACTAGTTTTGTTCTCACAGACTACTAGTTTTTGTTCTCACAGGCTACTAGTTTTGTTCTCACAGGCTACTAGTTTTGTTCTCACAGGCTACTAGTTTTTGTTCTCACAGGCTACTAGTTTTGTTCTCACAGGCTACTAGTTTTGTTCTCACAGGCTACTAGTTTTGTTCTCACAGGCTACTAGTTTTGTTCTCGTAGGCTACTAGTTTTGTTCTCGTAGGCTACTAGTTTTGTTCTCGTAGGCTACTAGTTTTGTTCTCGTAGGCTACTAGTTTTGTTCTCGTAGGCTACTAGTTTTGGGTGTTTTGCCATTGGAATCGACAACTAGACTGACTGCACATGATTTTAGGAGACTGAAATAATATAGAACTATGTTTAGGAAGATGACAGACCAAAATTGACGGAAACAGCGCTCGTGTGTATTAGCAACTACTACGTCTCTGCGTTATATTAATGCCAGGTTCTCGTAAGTAACAGCTTATTTCGCTACAAAATCTTCTTAACCCGTGGAGCCCCGGCTAGTTTTGTAATGTTTGCGCACCAGAACCCGGCCGGTTTTCAAAAAATGGTTTTATTCCAGAAACAATAGCGAATGGGTTAGGAATGAAGGAAAAACCGCTCAAAAAGCTTAAAAAATGGTCTTACAGAGCCCCCTGAAAACGGATTTTACAAGAGTAAAAATTGAAGGCAATTATCCCAAAAAAACAGGTTATTGCGCGCTCGCGCGCACGCACGTGGACTTTGAGAGTTTTCAACCATCGGCACGGTTGCGTGGGATACGTACACAGTTCCCATACAAATCTGAGCCCTCTTGAGTGGCTATACCTGAGGTTACGGTCGGCGCAATTAGGGTGACGCGTCAGGCGCGTCTCTGGGGCTGTGCGTTACATACATCGCCGACGCGTCGCTGGGGCTGGACGGGTTAATAACTCAATAATCAAGATGGCAAATTCAACGTCCGCAAAAAATCAATTATTAATTGATAAATAAAAATCAATTAAATAACATGAATACAAGAACAAAACAATAATTAAAGAAAGCGACTTGGGGGAAACTCAAATTAATCTCGCAGCTTAGTCTCCTAATCCATGTAATACGCTTGGTACGGTAGTCCTAACTTAAGGGGAGATTTCTACTTGAGGGATTTTTTTTCTTGACTCCTTTCTCCCTCATGTTTAGCCCCATTGTTTTTTCTAATTTTAAGACGTTTGCCCCACTATTTTGACTATTTTAAGAACTTTCAACCCATTCCTGTCAATTTTAAAACCTTTCGTGCCCTTTAGGTGTCGATTTTATCCTGGCGAGCGATAGCGACCCTGTAATTTAAGAGGAACCGGCTTTCACCCGGGACATTTTTCTACCGAAAAATTTACAAATTTATCTAGTAAGGGGCTCAAGGGGGTGTAATCTTCAGCTTGAAGGATATATAGGGACCAAACTAAAAACCTCCCCTTAAACTCTTTGTACTCACTCTCTCTCTCTCTTTCTCACGGTGTGTATGTGCGTGCGTGTGTGTGTGTGTGTGTGTGTGTTGCTTGTATATGCATTGTGTACAGTTGGTCACATGAGTTTGTACCCACTCCATAACTTGATATATGGAAGGAAACATAGCATGATTGACTTACAGGAA
>CM064531.1:1736056-1756056 GCA_032716605.1 Paralithodes platypus
CATACACAACATATTATACGCACACACAGTCATACACAACATATTATACGCACACAGTCATACACAACATATTATACGCACACACAGTCATACACAACATATTATACGCACACAGTCATACACAACATATAATACTCACACAGTCATACACAACATATTATACGCACACAGTCATACACAACATATTATACGCACACACAGTCATACACAACATATTATACGCACACAGTCATACACAACATATTATACTCACACAGTCATACACAACATATTATACGCACACAGTCATACACAACATATTATACACACACAGTCATACACAACATATTATACACACACAGTCATACACAACATATTATACGCACACAGTCATACACAACATATTATACGCACACACAGTCATACACAACATATTATACACACACAGTCATACACAACATATTATACACACACAGTCATACACAACATATTATACGTACACAGTCATACACAACATATTATACGCACACACAGTCATACACAACATATTATACACACAGAGTCATACACAACATATTATACGCACACATGTCTTCTAAGCGTAGTAGGGAAGGTATACAGTAGGGTAGTGATTGAGAGAGTGAGAGTGAGAACGGAGAAATGGATAGGCGACGAGCAGGGAGGTTTTAGGAAGGGAAGAGGATGTGTAGATCAGATTTTTACCCTGAATTGTGTTGTGGAGAAGTATCTGGAGAAGAAACAAAAGGTGTATGTTGGCTTTATGGACTTGGAGAAGGCCTATGACAGAGTGGATAGAGAAGGTTTGTGGAAAGTACTTAGAATATACGGAGTAGAGGGCAAGTTGCTGAAAGCAGTGAAGAGCATGTATGAGGGTGCAAAGGCGGCAGTACGTGTGGAGAGTGAGCAGAGCGAGTTCTTTGACCTGAATGTTGGTTTGAAACAGGGGTGTGTGATGTCCCCGTGGTTGTTTACTGTATATATGGATGGAGTTATGAAAGAAATACTATCAAGAGCAGTGGATGTTGGTGTATCGCTGAAAAGGGAGGGAATTGAGTGGAAGCTACCTATACTGCTGTTTGCGGATGATACAGTTCTGATGAGTGATAATGAATGGGAGTTGCAGGGTCTGGTAAATGAGTTTGGAACAGTGTGCGAAAAACGGAATTTGAAGGTAAATAAATACGGGGAAGAGCAAGGTTATGGTCTTCGAAAGGGGTGAAGTCACAGAGTGTGAGGTGAAGCTGAACGGTCAGGCTATGGAGATCGTCAACTCTTTTAAGTATCTGGGCAGTGTGTTGAGTAAAGATGGGACTATGGATGAAGAGGTGCGGGAGAGGGTACAACAGGGGAAGAGGGTTGTAGGAACGCTAAAAGCAGTAACAAGAAATAGGGTGGTCAGTATGGAAGTGAAGAAGTCCTTGCATGACAGTGTGGTAATCCCGACACTGACTTACGGAAGCGAAGCATGGACGTTGGTTGAGAGACTCAGACCAAGAGTGAGAGCAGTGGAAATGAATTACTTAAGGAGTGCATGCGGAGTTACATAGACAGACTAAGGAAGTAAGAAGGAGGTGTGGTGTGGCGGTAGATGTGCTGGAAAGTGTGAAAAGGAACAACTTGAGATGGTTCGGCCATATGGAACGTATGGAAAGCGAGAGAATGACTAAGAGGGTGTACGAAAGCGAGGTGGAGGGACAGAGGGGGAGAGGTAGACCGAATATGAGGTGGAAGCACAAGGAACTACAACACGGGGTATCGACTGACACAGTGCATGGGGCGGTTCGTTCGGCCACCCCTTCGGGATCACGGCGTCAGCAATAGATACACATAGTCATACACAACATATTATACGCACACACAGTCATACACAACATATTATACACACAGAGTCATACACAACATATTATACGCACACAGTCATACACACAACATATTATACGCACACACAGTCATACACAACATATTATACACACACACAGTCATACACACATATTATACGCACACAGTCATACACAACATATTATACACACACAGTCATACACAACATATACGCACACACAGTCATACACAACATAGTTATACACACACAGTCATACACAACATATTATACACCCACACTCATACACAACATATTTCACACAGTCATACACAACATATTATACGCACACAGTCATACACAACATATTATACGCACACAGTCATACACAACATATTATACACACACAGTCATACACAACATATTATACACACAGTCATACACAACATATATACGCACACACAGTAAACAATATTATACGCACACAGTCATACACAACATATTATACGCACACAGTCATACACAACATATTATACGCACACACAGTCATACACAACATATTATACACACACAGTCATACACAACATATTATACACACACAGTCATACACAACATATTATACACACAGAGTCATACACAACATATTATACGCACACAGTCATACACAACATATTATACGCACACACAGTCATACACAACATATTATACACACACACAGTCATACACAACATATTATACACACACAGTCATACACAACATATTATACGCACACACAGTCATACACAACATATTATACACACAGAGTCATACACAACATATTATACGCACACAGTCATACACAACATATTATACGCACACACAGTCATACACAACTTATTATACACACACAGTCATACACAACATATTATACGCACACAGTCATACACAACATATTATACACACACACAGTCATACACAACATATACGCACACACAGTCATACACAACATAGTATACACACACAGTCATACACAACATATTATACGCACACACAGTCATACACAACATATTATACGCACACAGTCATACACAACATATTATACGCACACAGTCATACACAACATATTATACGCACACACAGTCATACACAACATATTATACACACACAGTCATACACAACATATTATACGCACACAGTCATACACAACATATTATATGCACACAGTCATACACAACATATTACACACACACAGTCATACACAACATATTATACGCACACAGTCATACACAACATATTACACACACACAGTCATACACAACATATTATATGCACAGTCATACACAACATATTATACGCACACAGTCATACACAACATATTATACGCACACAGTCATACACAACACACACAGTCATACACAACATATTATAACGCCACACAGTCATACACAACCATAATACGCACACACAGTCATACACAACATATTATACGCACACACAGTCATACACAACATATTATACACACACCGTCATACACAACATATTATACGCACACACAGTATACACAACATATTATACATACAGTATACACAGCATATTATACATACAACACAGTCATACACAACATTATACGCACACAGTCATACACAACATATTATACGCACACAGTCATACACAACATATTATACACACACAGTCATACACAACATATTATACGCACACACAGTCATACACAAACATATTATATGCACACAGTCATACACAACATATTATACGCACACACAGTCATACACAACATATTAATACGCACACAGTCATACACACACATATTATACCACACAGTCATACACAACATATTATACACACACAGTCATACACAACATATTATACACACACAGTCATACACAACATATTAACCAACACATCATACACACATACAACACAGTATACATATTATACACACACACAGTCATACACAACATATTATACACACACAGTCATACACAACATATTATACACACACAGTCATACCAAACCATATTATACGCACACAGTCATACACAACATATTATACACACACAGTCATACACACACAGTCATACACAACATATTATACACACAGTCATACACAACATATTACACCACACACAGTCATACACAACATATTATATGCACACAGTCATACACAACATATTATACGCACACACAGTCATACACAACATATTATACGCACACAGTCATACACAACATATTATACGCACACAGTCATACACAACATATTATACGCACACAGTCATACACAACATATTATACGCACACAGTCATACACAACATATTATACGCACACAGTCATACACAACATATTATACACACACAGTCATACACAACATATTATACGCACACACAGTCATACACAACATATTATACACACAGTCATACACAACATATTATACGCACACAGTCATACACAACATATTACACACACACAGTCATACACAACATATTATATGCACAGTCATACACAACATATTATACGCACACAGTCATACACAACATATTATACGCACACACAGTCATACACAACTTATTATACACACACAGTCCTACACAACATATTATACGCACACAGTCATACACAACATATTATACGCACACAGTCATACACAACATATTATACACACACACAGTCATACACAACATATACGCACACACAGTCATACACAACATAGTATACACACACAGTCATACACAACATATTATACGCACACACAGTCATACACAACATATTATACGCACACAGTCATACACAACATATTATACACACACACAGTCATACACAACATATACGCACACAGTCATACACAACATATTATACACACACACAGTCATACACAACATATACGCACACAGTCATACACAACATATTATACACACACAGTCATACACAACATATACGCACACAGTCATACACAACATATTATACA
The DNA here is from genome assembly GCA_032716605.1 of Paralithodes platypus. Lineage (NCBI taxonomy): Eukaryota > Metazoa > Arthropoda > Malacostraca > Decapoda > Lithodidae > Paralithodes > Paralithodes platypus. Next base: position 1,740,833 of record CM064531.1, read on the forward strand.
CACACAGTCATACACAACATATTACACACACACACAGTCATACACAACATATTATACTCACACAGTCATACACAACATATTATACGCACACACAGTCATTCACAACATATTATATGCACACAGTCACACACAACATATTACACACACACACAGTCATACACAACATATTATACGCACACAGTCATACACAACATATTATACACACACACAGTCATACACAACATATTATACGCACACACAGTCATACACAACATATTATACGCACACACAGTCATACACAACATATTATACGCACACAGTCATACACAACATATTATACACACACAGTCATACACAACATATTATACACACACACAGTCATACACAACATATACGCACACAGTCATACACAACATATTATACGCACACAGTCATACACAACATATTATACGCACACAGTCATACACAACATATTATACGCACACAGTCATACCCAACATATTATACGCACACACAGTCATACACAACATATTATACGCACACAGTCATACACAACATATTATACACACACAGTCATACACAACATATTATACGCACACACAGTCATACACAACATATTATACGCACACAGTCATACACAACATATTATACACACACAGTCATACACAACATATTATACACACACACAGTCATACACTACATATTATACGCACACAGTCATACACAACATATTATACACACACAGTCATACACAACATATTATACACACACAGTCATACACAACATATTATACACACACAGTCATACACAACATATTATACACACACAGTCATACACAACATATTATACGCACACAGTCATACACAACATATTATACACACACACAGTCATACACAACATATTATACACACACAGTCATACACAACATATTATACACACACACAGTCATACACAACATATTATACACACACAGTCATACACAACATATTATACACACAGTCATACACAACATATTATACACACACAGTCATACACAACATATTATACACACACACAGTCATACACAACATATTATACACACACAGTCATACACAACATATTATACACACACACAGTCATACACAACATATTATACACACACACAGTCATACACAACATATTATACGCACACACAGTCATACACAACATATTATACGCACACAGTCATACACAACATATTATACGCACACAGTCATACACAACATATACGCACAGTCATATACAACATATTATACGCACACAGTCATACACAACATATTATATGCACACAGTCATACACAACATATTATACTCACACAGTCATACACAACATATTATACACACACAGTCATACACGACATATTATACACACACAGTCATACACAAATATTATACGCACACACAGTCATACACAACATATTATATGCACACAGTCATACACAACATATTATACACACACACAGTCATACACAACATATTATACGCACACAGTCATACACAACATATTATACGCACACACAGTCATACACAACATATTATACGCACACAGTCATACACAACATATTACACACACACACAGTCATACACAACATATTATATGCACACACAGTCATACACAACATATTATACACACACAGTCATACACAACATATTATACACACACAGTCATACACAACATATTATACGCACACACAGTCATACACAACATATTATACACACACAGTCGTACACAACATATTATACGCACACACAGTCATACACAACATATTATACACACACAGTCATACACAACATATTATACGCACACAGTCATACACAACATATTATACACACACAGTCATACACAACATATTATACGCACACAGTCATACACAACATATTATACACACACAGTCATACACAACATATTATACGCACACAGTCATACACAACATATTATACACACACACAGTCATACACAACATATTATACACACACAGTCATACACAACATATTATACGCACACAGTCATACACAACATATTATACGCACACAGTCATACACAACATATTATACACACACACAGTCATACACAACATATTATACACACACACAGTCATACACAACATATTATACGCACACAGTCATACACAACATATTATACGCACACAGTCATACACAACATATTATACGCACACAGTCATACACAACATATTATACGCACACACAATCATACACAACATATTATACACACACACAGTCATACAAAACATATACGCACACACAGTCATACACAACATATTATACGCACACAGTCATACACAACATATTATACACACACATAGTCATACATAACATATTATACACACACACAGTCATACACAACATATACGCACACACAGTCATACACAACATATTATACGCACACAGTCATACACAACATATTATACGCACACAGTTCATACACAACATATTATACACACACAGTCATACACAACATATACGCACACACAGTCATACACAACATATTATACGCACACAGGCATACACAACATAATATACGCACACAGTCATACACAACATATTATACACACACACAGTCATACACAACATATTATACGCACACAGTCATACACAACATATTATACGCACACAGTCATACACAACATATTATACGCACAGTCATACACAACATATTATACGCACACACAGTCATACACAACATATTATACGCACACAGTCATACACAAAATATTATACGCACACACAGTCATACACAAAATATTATACGCACACAGTCATACACAAAATATTATACGCACACAGTCATACACAACATATACGCACACAGTCATACACAACATATTATACGCACACACAGTCATACACAACATATTATACGCACACAGTCATACACAACATATTATACGCACACAGTAATACACAACATATTATACGCACACAGTCAAACACAACATATTATACGCACACAGTCATACACAACATATTATACGCACACAGTCATACACAACATATTATATGCATACAGTCATACACAACATATTATACGCACACAGTCATACACAACATATTATACGCACACAGTCATACACAACATATTATACACACACAGTCATACACAACATATTATATGCACACAGTTATACACAACATATTATACACACACAGTCATACACAACATATTATACGCACACAGTCATACACAACATATTATACACACACAGTCATACACAACATATTATATGCACACAGTCATACACAACATATTATACACACACAGTCATACACAACATATTATATGCACACAGTCATACACAACATATAATACACACACACAGTCATACACAACATATTATACACACACACAGTCATACACAACATATTATACGCACACACAGTCATACACAACATATTATACGCACACACAGTCATACACAACATATTATACACACACACACAGTCATACACAACATATTATATGCACACAGTCATACACAACATATTATATGCACACAGTCATACACAATATATTATATGCACACAGTCATACACAACATATTATACGCACAAATTCATACACTGAATATTATACGGTCATACACAAAATATTATACGCACAGTCATACATAAAATATTATACGCACACAGTCACACACACACACACACACAAATACACAAGAGCAACAACACACACACACACAATCACACACACAAGGGTAATTATCGACTTATTCTTTTCTTGTTTAACTCAATATCCCAAGCATAAACATATATTATGTCATCTGTATCATTCGCCATTATTGTTTTATCTTGTCATTTGTGTATCTCCAGTCTGATGATTGTCGAAAAGAGGAAGCAAACGTCACCGTACAGAGTGGGTAAAAAAAAAAAAAAAAAAGAAAAAAAAAAAAAAAAAAAAGGAGCAAAATTATTATTCCTATATTTACTGTCCATAATATACGGCCTTCAATTATTATTCCTATATTTACCTTCCATAATATACGGCCTTCAATTATTATTCCTATATTTACTGTCCATAATATACGGCCTTCAATTATTATTCCTATATTTACCTTCCATAATATACGGCCTTCAATTATTATTCCTATATTTACTGTCCATAATATACGGCCTTCAATTATTATTCCTATATTTACTTTCCATAATATACGGTCTTCAATTATTATTCCTATATTTACTGTCCATAATATACGGCCTTCAATTATTATTCCTATATTTACTGTCCATAATATACGGCCTTCAATTATTATTCCTATATTTACTGTCCATAATATACGGCCTTCAATTATTATTCCTATATTTACTGTCCATAATATACGGCCTTCAATTATTATTCCTATATTTACTGTCCATAATATACGGCCTTCAATTATTATTCCTATATTTACTTTCCATAATATACGGCCTTCAATTATTATTCCTATATTTACTGTCCATAATATACGGCCTTCAATTATTATTCCTATATTTACTGTCCATAATATACGGCCTTCAATTATTATTCCTATATTTACTGTCCATAATATACGGCCTTCAATTATTATTCCTATATTTACTGTCCATAATATACGGCCTTCAATTATTATTCCTATATTTACTTTCCATAATATACGGCCTTCAATTATTATTCCTATATTTACTTTCCATAATATACGGCCTTCAATTATTATTCCTATATTTACTGTCCATAATATACGGCCTTCAATTATTATTCCTATATTTACTGTCCATAATATACGGCCTTCAATTATTATTCCTATATTTACTGTCCATAATATACGGCCTTCAATTATTATTCCTATATTTACTGTCCATAATATACGGCCTTCAATTATTATTCCTATATTTACTGTCCATAATATACGGCCTTCAATTATTATTCCTATATTTACTGTCCATAATATACGGCCTTCAATTATTATTCCTATATTTACTGTCCATAATATACGGCCTTCAATTATTATTCCTATATTTACTGTCCATAATATACGGCCTTCAATTATTATTCCTATATTTACTTCCATAATATACGGCCTTCAATTATTATTCCTATATTTACTGTCCATAATATACGGCCTTCAATTATTATTCCTATATTTACTGTCCATAATATACGGCCTTCAATTATTATTCCTATATTTACTGTCCATAATATACGGCCTTCAATTATTATTCCTATATTTACTGTCCATAATATACGGCCTTCAATTATTATTCCTATATTTACTGTCCATAATATACGGCCTTCAATTATTATTCCTATATTTACTGTCCATAATATACGGCCTTCAATTATTATTCCTATATTTACTGTCCATAATATACGGCCTTCAATTATTATTCCTATATTTACTGTCCATAATATACGGCCTTCAATTATTATTCCTATATTTACTGTCCATAATATACGGCCTTCAATTATTATTCCTATATTTACTGTCCATAATATACGGCCTTCAATTATTATTCCTATATTTACTGTCCATAATATACGGCCTTCAATTATTATTCCTATATTTACTTTCCATAATATACGGTCTTCAATTATTATTCCTATATTTACTGTCCATAATATACGGCCTTCAATTATTATTCCTATATTTACTGTCCATAATATACGGCCTTCAACCATGCACCATCCTTGTTTTGCTAATAATAATAATAACAGTATTATATGGTGTGAATTTACTCAAGGAGTTTTTTTTTCTGGATTCCCTTCTTCCTCATGCTTATCCCCATTAGTTTTGAGATTTTAAGACGTTCGCCCCATTAGTTTGGTCATGTTAAAACCTTTCGCTCCATTTCTTTGTCAATATTAACACCTTTTGTGCCACTTAGGTATTGATTTTTTTCCTGGCGAGCGCTAGAGAGCCTGTAATTTAGGCGGTACAGGCATTCGGCTGGGACATTTTCCTGCCAAAAATGCACACAGTTATCTCGTAGGGGGGTCTTCGGGGTGTTTTTATAAAGCTTGATAGAGGTCTAGGGAGCAAACTAAATACAACAAAAATAATAATAATTAAAGTGGCAAGCAACGTTGTCCGGGGTTCGAGCGGTTTTGCAAGCAGGGTATTGTGTTGGATACAAAAGCTGTGTCACAGATATCAAAAGATCATTTAACTTATCGGGCATAGAGAAACTACAGAAGGAACAGATTGTGCAAACAAACATGAGCGAGAGAGGGAGAGATTGCCTGTAAAAGGGATCTGCCTCTATCCGTTTAGTAACAGAGTTGTAGATATGTGGAATAGGCTACCGAGTGCTATAATGGGATCAAGAACAATAGAGCTACAACTTGAAATTAGATAGAACAAGATGGGTTGGGTGTGAAAGGGATCTGCCATGTGTAGGTCAATTGGCTCTCTGCAGACTCCCGTTTCCTTATTTTGTTTATGTTCTCATTTGTGAGGGAGAGAGAGTATGGCAAGAGAGAATAGGATGTCGTAAACGTAAGGAAGATAGCGATAAATATGAGAGAGAGAGAGAGAGAGAGCGGGGGATGGATTGGGTGTGAAAGGGATCTGACCATGGGCTCTCTGCAAACTCCGGTTCTCTTATGTTCTCATTTGTGAGAGAGACAGACTAGGATGTCACAAATGTAAGGAAGACAGAGATAAATGAGAGAGTTTTTATGAGATGGGTTGGGTGTGAAAAGGATCTGTCTTGTGTGGGCCAATTGGCTCTCTACAGACTCCCATTTTCTTATGTTCCTATTTCTTACAATTGTGTTTTGGTTCCAGGTATATGATAACATGGGTGCATAGTAATTAGTGTAAATAACAGGTAACGTTTATGAGATGGGTTGAGTGTGAAAGGGATCTGCCTTATGTGGGCCACTTGGCTCTGCAGACCAATTTTCATCTTGGTTGCATGTGTAAGGCTCTGCAGACTCCCATTTTCATCTTGGTTGCATGTGTAAGGGGTCTGCCTCATTTGTACCGGTGTGCAAACAAACAAGAGCGAGAGAGAAAGAGATTGGCTGTTTAAGGGGTCTGCCTCTATTCGCTTGGTATAAGAGTTGTAGATATGTGGAATAGGCTACCGAGTGCTATAGTAGGATCAATAACAATAAAGCTTCAACATAAAATTTGATAGAACGAGATGAGTTGGGTGTGAAAGGGATCTGCCGTGTGTGGGCCAATCGACTCTCTGCAGAATCCCATTTTCATCTTGGTAGCATATCATATCTTACTAACTCTTGGTCATCCTCCTTTCGGGACTTCGGTGAGACTTTTTCTATTGCACTAGACTTATCGAAGGCCTTCGATAGAGTCTGGCACAAATCTTTAATTTCTAAACTACCCTCCTTCGGTTTCTATCCCTCCATCTGTGCCTTTGTCTCTAATTTCCTTTCCGGCCGTTCCATAGACGCGGTTGTGGACGGCCATTGATCACTTCCTCACCCTATAAACTCCGGTGTTCCTCAGGGCTCTGTCCTATCTCCTATTCTCTTTCTAATTTTTATAAATGATCTCCTTAACTGTACCTCAATTCCCATCCATTCATACGCAGACGACTCAACCTTACACTACTCCATTAGTTTTTCAGAACACCCCAGCCAGCAATCCCTCAACGACAAACGTAATGAAGCCATAGAACTCTTAAATTCTGATCTAAATACTATTTCCAATTGGGGCAGAGAAAACCTTATTACCTTTAATGCTTCCAAAACCCAATTTCTCCATCTATCTACCTGTAAGGAACTCCCAGCGGACTATCCCTTATTCTTCAACAATACAAAAATCAATCCTTCATCTTCTCTCAATATTCTTGGTGTCCCTTTTTCTTCTGCTCTCAGTTGGAAGGACCCTATTACCAGTCTTGCTAAAGCAGCCTCCCAGAAGCTGGGTGTGCTCAACCACCTTAGGGGGTTCTTTTCCCCTGCACAGCTTCTTGATCTGTACAGGGGCATAGTGCGTCCTTGTATTGAGTATTGTTCACATGTGTGGGGAGGTTCCTCTCACACCGCTCTCCTAAACAAAGTTGAAAGGAAGGCCTTTCGTATCATTAACTCCCGTCCACTCACCAACTCTCTGCAATCTCTCTCTCTCCGCTGCAATGTTGCATCTCTCTCGCTATTCTATAACTACTATAATAATCAGTGTTCCTCAGAGCTTTCCCAGTGAATACCACCTCCTTTACGTAGGGCACGTGGTACCCGACTTGCAACTCAATCCCACCCCTACTCTGTGCAACTCTCCAACCCGAGAGTGAAACGTTACTCTCAGTCTTTCTTCTACTCAACAGCTGAGCTCTGGAATTCTTTCTCAGAATCAGTCTTTCCCTCTTCCTATGACTTAAATTGCTTCAAACTCCGTGTGTCCAGGCATTTTGGCTCAAACGTCTCTTGATTTTGGCCGTCACTCTTTCAACTATGGGGGAGGCACTCACTATAGGCAGTTCTGCCTTTTGCCTCCCTGAATCACATAGAAAAACAAAACAAAAAACAAAAAACAAAATATGTAAGGGATCTGCCTCATTTGTACAAGTGTGCAAATAAGAGAGAGAGAGAGATTGGCTGTGAAAGCGATCTGCCTCTCTCGTAACAGAGTCGTAGATGTGTGAAATAGGCTACCTAGTGCTATAGTGGGATCAAGAATAATAGAGAATTTCAAGATAAAATCAGATAGTCATATGTACGAAATGGGTTGGATGTGAAAGGAATCTGCCTTTTGTGGGCCACTTGTCTCTCTGCAGATTCCCATGTTCATCTTAGTTGCATGTGTAAGGGATCTGCCTCATTTGTACCGGTGTGCAAACAAATGAGCGACAGAGAGAGACTGGGTGTGTAAGGGATCTGCCTCTATTCGTTTAGTAACAGAGTTGTAGATATGTGGAATAGGCTACCGAGTCCTATAGTGGGATCAAGAACAATAGAGTTCAACATAAAATTAGATAGGACGAGATGGGTTGGGTGTGAAAGGCTGCCACGGGCGTGTCTGGCCACCATTTTGGATATCATATAAAAAGTTGCTCAATACAAAAATGCACCTAGTGTCAAAGTTTGGTCCCGATCCGACAAGCAGTTCCGGAGTTATTGCATAAAAACCGGACTATATATATTTTTATGGAAGCGTGCAATACTACTTGAACCCCTAATAACGTTGCTTGCTGTTTGAGGGAGGAGGAAAGGTAAGTCACACCACACCAAAACTTTGAAGGTCTAGAACTTTGTTATTAAACAAAGCATTTGGCAAAGGGATGAATTGTTAAAAACCTTAGCCAATACTCTGTTATTCACCAAAAATAAATTTGAATTATCATTATTATTTGGTAGGGTAGGTATGTATAGGTAGGTTGGCTAAATAATTGGTGGAATTCGTAGGGACTCGAACTGTTTTGAGAGAGTTAAATAAAATAAAATAATAGATCTGAATAATAAATCAACTATGTTATTAAGCAAAACTGTGGGATGCGTGGAAGCCTATAGACTGTAGACGGTAAACTTTGTGTGGGTAGCGAATACGGTTTTAAAGTAATTTAAGAATAGACAGTTTTCAATGCTGCAGCCAAGCTATTCCACCCATTTATATTCTTTTGGTATCAAAACGTTCGAAATCGCGAACCTCACCCAACTACGCAAACAAAACATGGCTTTGATCATCGGCGTAGTTTTCAAGATGTGGAATTTTAAGTGGAATTCGAGTTTTTTTTCAAGATTGCCGGAAAAAACCCACGTATAAAAGCAAAACCTTCTCTATAACATTTGCAGAGTATTAGTAGGGGAGTCCATATGCCAAAGCCCAATCATTTCCTATGAGTGGGAGAGACGGTATTTAGGCGTCAACATTTTCGGGAAATCGGCTGCCACGGACCTGTTTGGCCGCCATGCCGGATGTTTAGCATATCAAAAGTTGCCCAATACAAAAACCCACCTCTTGTGAAAGTTTGATCACGATCCAAAAAGCGGTTCTGGAGTTATTGCGTCAAAACCGGCGTGTAAAAATAATTTGGATGAAAAAGTGGGTTTAATGATTACAATAGGGGTTCCCCATAGGGGTCGAACCCATAATAATTAAACACAAAAGTTTATTGGCGCTATAGAGGAAAAAGTAAAAGGAAAACAAGTTACATTTTCCCCTTACCATAATGTTCAAAGCCTCACTAAACCCCTGAAAACACTAAACCCCAATTACTGTATATATATATTCGTAAATACCATGTAATAAGAATAACCACTATCGGTGGAAATAAACTTTATTATTATTAATATCATCATTATATTATTATTATTCTACCTACTATTATCCCTTCTTTTCTTTTTCTTCATTCTCCGCCCCTTCTCCTCCCTACGCAGGAACTGATACGCATCTACTATATAACTAAATAAAAAGATAGGTTACAATACTTTCAAGGTCTTACTTCCACTCCTCCTCCTCCCCCTACTCCTCTCCACTCCACTCCTCCTCCCACTCCACTCCTCCTCCTCCTTCCCCACTCCTCTCCTCACTCTCCTCCTCCTCCCCACACTCCACTTCTCCTCCCCTCACTCCACTCCACCTCTCCATCACTCCTCTCCTCCTCTTCCCTCACTCCACCCCTCCTCACTCCACTCCTCCTTCCCCCCACTCCACCGCTCCTTCCCCTCACTCCACTCCTCCTCTTCCCTCACTTCCCTCCAGGGTTGTTTATTTTTTTTATTTTTAACCCATTGGCTGCGGGTGACGTTCCGGAACGCATAGGCAATTTACAGCAATTTCCAGGCTTTAAAAGCCTGTAAAAACTTAAAAATCGAGTGTCAGTGGGCGGGAGCGTGAGGGACCCACCTTCGACCCTCAGACCAGCGAGCCGTTCATTGAGGGAGACTGTGTCTCGCGCAGGTGTCTCACAACAGTGTTGCCGAGCGAGCGAGAGCTAATAATTAGCGGTTTTCCCGCATGTCTATGGCAACGCTGCGGGTGAACCCCGCCACCTACGAATCTCGTTCTGGTCTCATTTTGAAGCTATTTTCACCTATTTTTCGGCAGAATACAGTTCATTTAATGCAGATGCTTGATTAATCATTCAGGAGTGCATGAATATGCCCTAAATAGCCCAAATATGCCCGCAGCGTAAGTGTTAAAAATAAATAAAAAAAAAATACGATTTATTTGATTTAACCCTTTATTAGCGGCGCGCAACTTATGTCGTGTGAAAGAAATTTGGACTAAGTGGCGGTTCACAACTTATTTCGTGTGCCATTTTCAGCACGTAATGTTGCTGAGAGAGAGAGATAAGTGGTGGCAGGAGAGTAGCAAGCGTATGACTGCTCCAGACCACCGCGGCGGACCTACTGACATGAATCCCACCCTCCCCCACCCTCACGCACTCGCTACACAGGGAATTATGTAGGGAAACTACCTAATTACATGGTTTTTGCACTCGTGTTGCGGGATCATTGCAAGAAAATTAGCGGTCGTACTAGGATGGTTGGGGTGTCATTGGAAAGCTCTGTTTATGCCCTTTCAGGGATAGATATTTGTTTTACACTCTGGGTCTTATTTAGGCATGAAAATGATCACGTAAACAACCCTATTTAGGGTAAAAACACCCCGCTGGGCGGTACATATAAATTACCGCCTAGGCCGCTCATTAGGTGTTAAATCAGATTTATTTGATTTAAATCAATTTTTTAAATTTTTATTAATTTGATGTTCTACATGAAATTAACTGCTACAGAATATTGTATAGCATATTTATAGCTAAAACGAGATAGAACAAGTTAATTAAAAATGCATATAACATGAAATACAGATGAATTTACATATTTTCTATGTCTGTGATGGACGTTTTCATATCAATAGGCTTATGTCTATGTCTCCTCTAACTAAATAAACACACTCCTTCCTCCTGATCATGATGATGCTTAAATTCTTTGTTTGGTCTAACCAATTAATTTCAAGTGGAATTTATGTTTATTATATTCAGTTATTTATTGGTTTGTGAGAAGTTTAACCAGACCACTGAGCTCATTATATTCAGTTACAAGGTACTGTACTTTCTTGTATCTAACTCTGTATAATAAACATTATGAAAAAGGAATTTGTACTATTATGGGTATCTTTAAATTGATCTATACTTTTTCTTAATAATGCTAATTCCACTATACATTATACATTGATTTAAATAGATAAAACAATATATAATTTTTGTTGTAGTAATAATTACTTCGGCAGTTAAACAAGATAATTTTTTTTTTTTTTTATAATCATAGTGCATATTAAACTTTGGTTAATATCACTTTGGCTTTTTATAAACAAAAGTAACATGCTCATTCAACTTTTGGTTATATAGTAGTCTGGCATTTCGTACAGTACAACAAGTATATAATTATATATAATTGAGAAAACATTATTTCTGCTATGAAAACAGACACATGACAATTTGCTATCTAAAAGTGCTACAGTTGCTTCCCCCGCACCACGTATTTAGTCTCATTATGATATAATTATACTACAATAATAAATTGGTGTTCATAAAATCCATTTGCTTAATTTTCCTTCTTTCCCCTCTCGTTTTCAAATAATGATAAGGTTATGATTTTTTTTTTTTTTTTTTAAATAATTTGATTTAAATCAAACAACCCTGCTTCCCTCCTCTCCCTCACTCCACTTCTCCCCCTATTCCTATCCCCCTCCTCCCTCACACCACTCCTCTCCTCCTCCTCCCCCAAGCTGGAAGGAGTGTACAAAGGAGTACAAAGGAGTACAAAGGAAATCAAGCAACAACAGATCTAGTGACCCTTCTAGGTTGCTTGTCCTCCAAAACACTGAGGATCAAGTGTCCAAACAGTGGTTTAGAGTGGGTAAGGGAACATTGGAAAGGGAATTACTGCCCTGGAACTAATGTCCGTGGCAGGATTAGGGAGTTAGTAGAGGACAGATGGGTTAGTAACTGAGGGGGGGATAAAATAAAGTTATTCATTTACAAACGCAGTCAGTCCCGGGTTTAATGAGAGATATTTGTCTAGGCGGAGTTTAAATGAATCAACGGTGATGTAGTCTATAACGTTTCGGGGAAGCCCATTCCACAAGTTGACAACTCGATTGAAGAAGAAATTCTTAGATTCGTGCGAGTTAAAAGATTTACCAATAATTTTGCAACGTTTCCCCGCGTGTAATTAGATTGGTCGATAGTGAAGTACTTACTACAGTTCATATTGTCGATGCCTTTGATGATTTTGAACACTTGAATTAAGTCACCTCTTAATCTGCGCTGGGTTAAAGGAAATAAATGTAATTCTCTAAGACGCTCTTCGTATGGTTTGTTCTTTAGGCTAGGTATCATTTTGGTAACTCTACGTTGAACTCGTTCTAGCTTGTTTATATCTTTTTGGTAATAAGGGCACCAGGATTGAACGCAGTATTCCAGAAGAGGGCGGACTAAGGAATTGTAAAGGGTTAGGATAACTTCTTTGGATTTATGCTCAAATGACCTGCCTATAAAGCCAATTATTTTGTTTGCCTTCTTAACAACTTCTGAACATTGTTGACTCGGTTTTAGGTTACTCGATATTGTTACTCCCAGATCGGTTTCTCTGTTTACATTCTTAAGCTGAGTGCCATTCATCGAATAGTTTGCTTTCTCATTTAGGTATTCGACATGTAGTACTTTACATTTATCCGCATTGAAACTCATTTGCCAAATTTGGGCCCAACATGACAATTTATCTAGATTGTGTTGCATATCATCAACTTGTTCTTTTGAGAGTACGCTATTTGCAATTTTTGTATCGTCAGCAAATTTTGAGATTGTACAGGTGAGACCCTCATCTATGTTGTTGATGTAAATTAGAAAGAGAATTGGTCCTAGTACCGATCCCTGGGGTACCCCGCTACTTACATTGGTCCATTTAGATGCCTTACCGTTTATGACTACCCTTTGCTTTCTGTTGCTGAGCCAATTTTCTATCCATTTCAACACACCGTCTTGTATTCCATGCGCTTTTAGTTTTAGCAGTAAACGTTTGTGGGGAACTTTGTCAAAGGCCTTTTGAAAATCAAGGTATATAATATCTACAGCTTTACTTTCATCGTAGAGGTTGAGGATATTGTGAAAGAAGTCTAAGAGGTTTGTTAAACAGGAACGTTTTTTACGAAAGCCGTGTTGAGTATCTTTAAGTATGTTAAGTATGTTTCCTCTAAGTGATTTACGAGTCTGTCTCATATGACCGTTTCTAGCATTTTACAAACAACTGAGGTTAAGCTAATTGGACGATAGTTACTGGGTAGGGATTTGCTGCCTTTTTTGAATATCGGTGTTACGTTGGCTAGCTTCCACTGATCAGGCATAGTTCCAGACTGCAAGGATTTATTGAATAGTAATGTCAGTGGTTTGGAGAGCTCATCCTTAGCTTCCTTTAGAACTCTAGGCGAGATTGTATCAGGTCCAGGCGTTTTATTTACCTTGAGTTTATCTAAACAATTAAATACTTCTCTCTCTGTACGGTGATATTGCTTAGAACATCTGAATTATCAATCTGAATCGGCGATGGTGTAGGGATATCACTGAGGTCTTCTGTTGTAAAAACTGATGCAAAGAAGGTATTGAGGGCATTACTCATTTGTACTTCGTCTTTGGTGTATTCTCCATTTTCATCGACTAACGGTCCAACAGTTGAAGTAAATACTTTTTTCTTTCTGATATAACTATAGAATTCTTTCGGGTTTGTTTTACTTTGATTCGCAATATGTAACTCTAAGGTCTTTTTACTCTGCTTAATTAACTTTTTGGCTTTACGTCGTAGCTCTACAAATTTCACCCGTTCTTCGTCATTTTGTGAGGATTTTAATCTATCATTAGCAAATTTTTTAGCAAGCAGGCAGTTTGAAATATCTTTATTCCACCATTTGGGCTTATTATTATGGCCTGGATGCCGTATTTTCGATGGTATGCAGTCTTGCACTGCTTTTAGGTAAGTGGTTTCGAATAACTTCCAAAATGTATTTATGTCGTTATTGTTAATTAAAAAGCTCCAGTCAGTTTCTTTAAACATAGCTCTAAGTTTATGGAAGTTTGCTTTCTTGAAATTAGGGACTTTTTCGATGCTACTATTTGGTTCGTTACTAGTAAACTTTAAAGTGAAAGTTATCGTACGATGGTCGCTGTTACTGAATTCATCACCAACATTCAAATTCTCTATCAATTCTTCTTTTGTTGCAAGTACAATGTCAAGAACGTTATTACCACGGGTCGGCGTTCGAACAAATTGATAAAGCGAACTCTCT
>CM064531.1:1761056-1809805 GCA_032716605.1 Paralithodes platypus
GTCATTATGTATCACCCGTCAATTTGTATCCTCTGTCATTATGTACCGGTATCTCCTGTCATTTTGCATCAGCTGTCAATTTTCTATCCCTTGTCAGATTTCCTCAGGCCATAACTACTTGCTAAATATTCCGTTACAAAAGAGCTCCAACTTCTTTCCCTTCCGTTTCACTACCCATTGGCGAAGTTCCTTTTCACAGCCAACTTCTTTAACTGCTGGAACTTTTTAACCCCGCAGTTCAAATGGTATGGTAGTGTTTTGGAACAGGCGGAGCAGTTTTCTTGACCGTTATGTAAAACTTGTCCATGCTCGGAGCATAGTATAGGAAAGTACCGTACTGTTTCTTATTTATTTATTTATCTTTTTCAAAACTTGCTAAATTAATGGTACACGTTATACTTAAGAATATATACAGTATATATACGGTATATATATATATATATATATATATAATATTTTTATATATAATTATATTAGTATATATTTCTGCATATAACGTGTAACAATAGCTGGAAGGTATATATATTTAGCATACTCTACAGAGATATTGGGAGATAATGACTTGTTGTTGTTGCTGTTGCTGTTCTCTAGGCTGTCTGCCCGAACAGCCCCAAGGCCAAGGCCATAAACTAGCGCCCCCACAAAAACCCTCCCTGCTTACCACCAATAAAGCCTGGGTGACCGAAGCCACTCTAAGGCGGGGAGCTGAGGAGGGTGCGGAAACGCCCGGGAAACCAAAGACCCACCCAAGGCCTTGTGCCTCTCCGATATATTCACCTACCAGAGCAAGCCCCAATACTCTGAGGAATGTTGTTGACGAAGGTAGGTGTGTGTGTGTGTGTGGGTGTGGGTGTGTGTTTGTGTGTGTGTGTGTGGGCGTGTGTGTGTGTGTGTGTGTGTGTGTGTGTGTAAGATTGATACCGGTATGTGTAAAATAGCCTGCAGAGAAAGGTGATACAGACTCAGACGAACATTTCTAAAACACTGTAGAAATATATTGAAGTATTTCCTATAAACATATAGCCTAGCTGAGTAAGTGTTTTTCCTCATTCATTGTTCAAGGTTTCCAAGTTTATCCTTAAGAGGGATGGCCTGCTTTTTTCTCTCCTTTTCTCTCTTTGTTTAGCTTGTATCCATTCCATCCCATTCAGCCTACTGTTTTAAGACGTTTATCCCCATCCAGGTGTCAATTATTTTCTATATTTTTAAATACGTTTTTGACAGCAAGCTAAATTTGTAAATTTTTGTATAGAAAAATTTCTCCGGCGAAGCCGGATTTCTTCATACAATGCTGGCTCGCTATCGCTCGCCAAGAAAAAATCAACACCTGGATGGGGATAAATGTCTTAAAACAGTAAGCTGAATGGGGCCGAATGGATACAACCCGGAGAGAGGGAGAAAAGAAGAGAAAAAAGCAGGTCACCCCCCTTAATAAAACGAAAATACATTACAAAAATAATCACTGGCAGTGACAGATATTTTCTGATTAATTCAATTAATTAATTTCACTCCCAACATCAAACACCACCGAATGAAATTTATGAAAGCATGTGTTCCGCCCGTGATTCGAACCTGGGTTACCACATACAGATCTTATAAACACTCAAACCATTACACCATCAAGACAGTTAAAGATTAAGTACATAACTATGATTTTATATACATTTATTGAGTACTGGATATCAATCTAATCATGTACTCAAACCCCACTGCACACTGAATAGTCTGATGTTTTAATTTATAAGCTGGCTGTGTCGTATAATTTATTTGGACGACTGTACATTGTTTGGTTGTCGAGTGCCTTGCTTGTGCCCCGTCCTTCGATCCCTCGCCTTTACTCAACGCCTATTCCTCCTCCTCTTCCTGTCTCTGTTTCTCATTTTGTTCTTCCTCCATCTCATGTTTCTGATCCTCCTCCTCCCTTTCCTCTCCCTCACTTCCTCCTTATGCTCTTCCTATTCCACCTCATCTTGTTCTTCCTATTCCACCTCGTCTGTGTTTTCCATACTGCATGGCATAGCTTATTTTTCCAACTGTTACCAAGCCAGTGTAAGCTGGAGGGAGTGGTGGGTGGGGAGGAGCCCTGAGCTTTACTATCCTTTGCTATACCCAATAGTTAGTAGGTTAGCAATGTAGATATTCAAATTACGCCGTAAGATCCAATAGGTATATTGTAGTTTGTTTGTCCTGTGTATTCCACTACTGATCTTCCACCCTCCCCTGCTTCCCCTACTCCTTTTTGTTCTTCTCCCTCCTCCATCCCCTGTTCTTGCACCCTTGTTTGTACCTATTGCTCCTCCTCCTCCTCCTCCACCCTTCTGCTTTACTATAATTTTCTCTACCTAGTAGTTAGTAGCTTAGCAGTGTACTGTAGATAACCAAACTGCCTCGTAAGGACCAATAGGTCTGTTGCAGTCTGTAAGTCCTTTGTAAGTCCTCCTCCTCCTCCTTCCCCCCTCTCCGCCTCCTCCATCTCCTTCTCCCCCTCCCCTCTTTCCCTTTTTCTCCCCTCTCCTCTTCCTCTTCCTCCCTCTCCTCCTCCTCTTCCTCTTCCTCCTCCCCCTCTCTGCTGTGTTTTGCTTCGTCTGCTGCTGAGGCAGGTGTTCTCCATTACACTCTCCTCACTTCTGCTTCTCTCCCTTTGATATCTTAACTCCATTGAGGATTGGGCCGCATTTTGACCGTATATTTTGGCTAACATTAGACGATATTATGCAGTTAAGGAAGGATCTCTAGGAATCTATAAGGGGCCAAAACCAACTGAATTATGACTGACTCCTACAGATCCTTCCCAAGCTGAAAACAATCGTTTAATGACAAAACGCGTCATAATCCTCAAGGGGGGTCTCTCTCTCTCTCTCTCTCTCTCTCTCTCTCTCTCTCCTTCCTTTGTACTCTCTCTCTCTCTCTCTCTCTCTCTCTCTCTCTCTCTCTCTCTCTCTCTCTCTCTCTCTCTCTCTCTCTCTCTCTCTCTCTCATAGGGTACAGCGGATGTAAGGACCAGCGCGCACGCGTGACCTTACTGATAATTCTTTCAACAATAGCTTAGGAAAAAAACAAAACAAAAAAACAAAACAAAAACACTCCTAATCTCCAAAGGAACATACACACACACACACACACTTGTTACGAAAGCTCCCCAAATTATGCATGTATGACTAACACCATTATCACCCTTGTAATCAGGTGACACTGTTTAATTGATTAACGTTCTAGATATTCCCAAACTATTAGATTTTGCTTTGGTACGACCTCGCTGTGTCAAAGGGTACAATGGTATACTATAACAAGCCTCTAGCTATTTCCTAAGCTTGTTATACAGTAATTATTCTAGTGGTACCATCATTAAAAAAAAAAAAAAATCAATACTTTTAGCAATGTGTCCAAAAACTATTATTATTACATATAAACAATTATCGTACTGTATATCACACATTCCTATTACAAAAAAAAAAAAAAAAAAGTGGGGATTGGGCCTGAGTATATAGAATAGAAATATCAAACATTCTTGCAACAACACGACCAATATTAGTTTCCGAATGGCTTTCAATAATATCGCCCACATTACAGTATGTCCAATAGCGATGGTGTCCTTGGGGAAATGAAAAATGCAGTGTCAATCCGGGACAATTTGGTTTTAACCCATTGAGTACCAGAACCTTGTGTTATATTTAATTCTAGCTATATTTAGACGATATTATGCAGCTTAGGAAGGATCTGTGGTAGGTAAGAGGGTTGGTCGAGATAGTTTAAAGCCTTATAATTACTAGAGGTCCTTCCTAAGCTGAATAAAATCGTCACATAGTTGCCAGAATATGATGAAAAGGACGTCCCTGGTACTGAATGGTTTAAGATTGGAATGCATGCGAGAAAGACTATAGGAAAATGTACAATCGGGGGTATTAAGTGTTGTCATAGATTCCAGTAGTTTTCGCTCAAAAAGTGTTATTGGTATCTTTAGTTACTGGGAAAAGTGTTTATCCCTCAGAGTATTAGTCAGTGTCCGAAACTTTGGGAAATATCTGACAACACTATAAGTCTTATTAAGGGGAGATATCCACTTGAGGGATTTTTTTCTTGACTCCTTTCTCCCTCATGTTTAGCTCCATTGCTTTTCTAATTTTAAGACGTTTGCCCCATTATTTTGACGATTTTAAGAACTTTCGACCCATTTCTGTTAATTTTAAGACCTTTTGTGCCATTTAGGTGTCGATTTTATCCTGGCGAGCGATAGCGAGCCTGTTATTTAAGAGGAACCGGCTTTCAGCCGGGAAATTTTTCTACCGAAAAATGTACAAATTTATCTTGAAAGGGGCTCAAGGGGGTGTAATCTTAAGCTTGATGGATATCTAGAGACCAAACTAAAAACTCCCCTTAACCTCGACCGTACCTGCATTTTCGGTATGTGGTTATTTGATCAGTCCCAACGACATTATAAAAACTGTGAAGCATATTATATTTAAAGGGGGTGACTGTTTTTTGTTTCTCTCTTTTTCGCTTTTTCTCTGAATTGTATCCATTCAACCCCATTCAGCCTACTGTTTTAAGACGTTTATCCCCATTCAGGTGTCGATTTCCTCCTAGCGAGGGACAGCGAGCTGGCATTGTATTGCGAAATCCAGCTTTGCCGGAGACATTTTTCTACTGATTTTTTTTAAATTTAGCCTGCTGTCAAAGATGTTTTGAAAATATACTGGCTCGCTCCCGCTCGCCAGGAAAAAATCGACACCTGGATGGGGATAAACGTCTTAAAACAGTTAAATGAATGGGGCCGAATGGATACAACCCAGAGAGAGAGAGAGAGAGAAATAGAGAAAAATAAACGAGGTGGCCCCCTTAACTGTGTATATTTAGTAAAGCTGACTAACTAGAAGGCATAGCTCTCTCGTCTGACACCTTGGAGAAATGTATTGGAGGTGAGTATATGTGAGAGAACCCTATAATTATAACTAGGCTTTATAATTAGGGTTGGATATGAGAGGGATCTGCCTTGTGTGGGCCAATCGCCTTTCTGCAGACACCCATTTTCTTAGGTTCCTATGTTCTAACCCCAACACACGGCGTATAATTAGACAATGCTCGATTCTAAAATATATAGACAAGCACTGCCTTGGCAAAAAAAAAAAAAAAAAAAAAAAAGTAGATCCATGAAATAGATTCCAAGTGCTATACAAAGTTTAAGGGGGTGACCTGTTTAAGGGGGGTGACCTGTTTAAGGGGGGTGACCTGTTTAAGGGGGGTGACCTGTTTAAGGGGGTGACCTGTTTAAGGGGGGTGACCTGTTTAAGGGGGGTGACCTGTTTAAGGGGGGTGACCTGTTTAAGGGGGTGACCTGTTTAAGGGGGGTGACCTGTTTTTGTTCTGTCCTTTTCTATCTTTCTCTGGCTTTTATCCATTTGGCCCCATTCAGCCTACTGTTTTAAGACGTTTATCCCCATCCAGGTGTCAATTTTTTACTGGTGAGCGGTAGCAAGCCAGCATATTTTTTATTTTTGTTTGACAGCAGGCTAAATTTGTACATTTTTCGATAGAAAAATGTCTTCAGCGAAGCCGGATTTCTTCATATAATGCTGGCTCGCTATCGCTCGCCAGGAAGAAATTGACACCTAGATGGGGATAAACGTCTTAAAATAGTTGGCTGAATGGGGCCGAATGGATACAAGCCAGAGAAAGAGAGAAAAGGACAGAACTAACAAAAAGCAGGTCACCCCCCTTAAGGGGAGGTTTTTGTATATTTTGTTCTAGACACCCTTCTCATTCATGTTTAGCCCCATTAGTTTTGATATTATTATGTTCCTTCCAACAACCAACAATACTCCTAAAATCGATTAATGAAATTTACAAACACATGTGGCAGTCCGTGGACTCGAACCCAGGATGCTCACACCGAAAATCAACACCTTATACATCGCACCACGAAGACAGTTAAAGGTTGGTGGACACTGCCTACGATTTATAATGCAACTTCGAATCCTGCATATCAATCTAAGCATGTACACACATCCCAACTGCAACTCACGTAGGCTATGCATATGTGAATGGAAAGAGCAATTAATGGGGCCTTAACCACTTAGGGAAGTCCTCTCGATAAATTACTCCTGAACCAATATCAATTATTATGTTCCTTCCAACAACCAACAATACTCCTAAAATCGATTAATGAAATTTACAAACACATGTGGCAGTCCGTGGACTCGAACCCAGGATGCTCACACCGAAAATCAACACCTTATACATCGCACCACGAAGACAGTTAAAGGTTGGTGGGCACTGCCTACGATTTATTATGCAACTTCGAATCCTGCATATCAATCTAAGCATGTACACACATCCCAACTGCAACTCACGTAGGCTATGCATATGTGAATGGAAAGAGCAATTAATGGGGCCTTAACCACTTAGGGAAGTCCTCTCGATAAATTACTCCTGAACCAATATCAATTATTATGTTCCTTCCAACAACCAACAATACTCCTAAAATCGATTAATGAAATTTACAAACACATGTGGCAGTCCGTGGACTCGAACCCAGGATGCTCACACCGAAAATCAACACCTTATACATCGCACCACGAAGACAGTTAAAGGTTGGTGGACACTGCCTACGATTTATTATGCAACTTCGAATCCTGCATATCAATCTAAGCATGTACACACATCCCAACTGCAACTCACGTAGGCTATGCATATGTGAATGGAAAGAGCAATTAATGGGGCCTTAACCACTTAGGGAAGTCCTCTCGATAAATTACTCCTGAACCAATATAAATTATTATGTTCCTTCCAACAACCAACAATACTCCTAAAATCGATTAATGAAATTTACAAACACATGTGGCAGTCCATGGACTCGAACCCAGGATGCTCACACCGAAAATCAACACCTTATACATCGCACCACGAAGACAGTTAAAGGTTGGTGGACACTGCCTACGATTTATTATGCAACTTCGAATCCTGCATATCAATCTAAGCATGTACACACATCCCAACTGCAACTCACGTAGGCTATGCATATGTGAATGGAAAGAGCAATTAATGGGGCCTTAACCACTTAGGGAAGGGCATAGCTCACTTACTTAGATATCCCCAGAATCGTCATTGTCAATGTGCAACATACTCTAATGTAAAAT
Organism: Paralithodes platypus; assembly: GCA_032716605.1. NCBI lineage: Eukaryota > Metazoa > Arthropoda > Malacostraca > Decapoda > Lithodidae > Paralithodes > Paralithodes platypus. Next base: position 1,768,190 of record CM064531.1, read on the forward strand.
ATTAGTATGTTGGGTAACTTAGTATTTAGTAAGCGTTGTTTCCACGTAGCGATTTTGATAAGTTAATTTGACTTTATATTGTCTTTAGTCCCAGTTTTGATAAGTTAATTTGACTTTATATTGCCTTTAGTCCCAGTTTTGATAAGTTAATTTGACTTTATATTGCCTTTAGTCCCAGTTTTGATAAGTTAATTTGACTTTATATTGTCTTTAGTCCCAGTTTTGGTTTGTTTAGTTTGTAAGTTTTACATTTTAATATAAGGGGAGATCCTTTACTTTTTGTCAATTTTGTTTATTTATTTATTATTGTTCTAGTTTCCTCGCTAGACCTCTATCAAGCTTAAAATGAAGCCCCCTAGACCCCCTTTCAAGATAAATTTGTATATTTTTCGGTAGAAAAATGTCCTGGCCGAAGGTCGATTCCTCTTAAATTACAGGCTCGCTATCGTTCGCCAGGAAAAAATCGAGACCTAATTGACAGGAAAGGTCTTAAAATTGACAGAAATGGGGCGAAAATTCATAAAACCGACAAACTAATGGGTCTAAAGATGAGGGAGAAGGTGGTCTAGAAAAGCGACTCGTCTCCCCTTAATTAAATATATAATTTGTTGTGTTTTTGGGGGTGAAATAGTGACGTCAGCTATACGATCATGAGTACCTATATTTTGGGGGTGAAATAGTGACGTCAGCTAGAAGATCATGAGTACCTATATTTTGGGGGTGAAATAGTGACGTCAGCTATAAGATCATGAGTACCTATATTTTTGGGGGTGAAATAGTGACGTCAGCTATAAGATCATGAGTACCTATATTTTGGGGGTGAAATAGTGACGTCAGCTATAAGATCATGAGTACCTATATTTTGGGGGTGAAATAGTGACGTCAGCTATAAGATCATGAGTACCTATATTTTGGGGGTGAAATAGTGACGTTAGCTATACGATCATGAGTACCTATATTTTGGGGGTGAAATAGTGACGTCAGCTAGAAGATCATGAGTACCTATATTTTGGGGGTGAAATAGTGACGTCAGCTATACGATCATGAGTACCTATATTTTGGGGGTGAAATAGTGACGTCAGCTAGAAGATCATGAGTACCTATATTTTGGGGGTGAAATAGTGACGTCAGCTATACGATCATGAGTACCTATATTTTGGGGGTGAAATAGTGACGTCAGCTAGAAGATCATGAGTACCTATATTTTGGGGGTGAAATAGTGACGTCAGCTATAAGATCATGAGTACCTATATTTTGGGGGTGAAATAGTGACGTCAGCTAGAAGATCATGAGTACCTATATTTTGGGGGTGAAATAGTGACGTCAGCTATAAGATCATGAGTACCTATATTTTGGGGGTGAAATAGTGACGTCAGCTATACGATCATGAGTACCTATATTTTGGGGGTGAAATAGTGACGTCAGCTAGAAGATCATGAGTACCTATATTTTGGGGGTGAAATAGTGACGTCAGCTATACGATCATGAGTACCTATATTTTGGGGGTGAAATAGTGACGTCAGCTAGAAGATCATGAGTACCTATATTTTGGGGGTGAAATAGTGACGTCAGCTATAAGATCATGAGTACCTATATTTTGGGGGTGAAATAGTGACGTCAGCTAGAAGATCATGAGTACCTATATTTGGGGGTGAAATAGTGACGTCAGCTATAAGATCATGAGTACCTATATTTTGGGGGTGAAATAGTGACGTCAGCTATACGATCATGAGTACCTATATTTTGGGGGTGAAATAGTGACGTCAGCTAGAAGATCATGAGTACCTATATTTTGGGGGTGAAATAGTGACGTCAGCTATACGATCATGAGTACCTATATTTTGGGGGTGAAATAGTGACGTCAGCTAGAAGATCATGAGTACCTATATTTTGGGGGTGAAATAGTGACGTCAGCTATAAGATCATGAGTACCTATATTTTGGGGGTGAAATAGTGACGTCAGCTAGAAGATCATGAGTACCTATATTTTGGGGGTGAAATAGTGACGTCAGCTATAAGATCATGAGTACCTATATTTTGGGGTGAAATAGTGACGTCAGCTTATAAGATCAGGAGTACCTATATTTTGGGGGTGAAATAGTGACGTCAGCTATAAGATCAGGAGTACCTATATTTTGGGGTGAAATAGTGACGTCAGCTATAAGAACAGGAGTACCTATATTTTGGGGGTGAAATAGTGACGTCAGCTATAAGATCATGAGTACCTATATTTTCACAATAACACCTTCAGTCAAACTAATTTCCTTTGTCTACTTGTGGAGGTGCCAGTTTCTCTAATATGAGTACCTATATTTTCACAATTACACCCTCAGTCAAACTCATTTCCTTTTGTCTACTTGTTTGTGGAGGTGCCAGTTTCTCTAATATGAGTTCGTTATATTAATTTGAACAGTCACTTTTGAGTTCGTTTTCAAGTTTTATATTTGAATTGCCTTCCAGCTAGCTATAATTGCCTTCCAGCTAGCTATAATTGCCTTCCAGCTAGCTATAAATGCCTTCCATCTAGCTATAATTGCCTTCCAGCTAGCTATAATTGCCTTCCAGCTAGCTATAATTGCCTTCCAGCTAGCTATAAAAGCCTTCCAGCTACCTATAATTTTTTTTTTTTTTTTTTCTATGTGATTGAGGGAGGCAAAAGGCATAACTGCCTATAGCGAGTGCCTCCCCCATAGTTGAAAGAGTGACAGGGCCAAAATCAAGGGACGTTCGAGCCAAAATGCCTGGACACACGGAGTTTGAAGCAATGCATGTCATAGGAAGAGGGAAAGACTGATTCTGGGAGACAGTTCCAGAGCTCAGCTGTTGAGTAGAAGAAAGTTTGAGAGTAACGTTTCACTCTTGGGTTGGAGAGTTGCACAGAGTAGGGGTGGGATTGAGTTGCAAGACGGGTACCACGTGCCATACGTAAAGGAGGTGGTATGCACTGGGATAGCTCTGAGGAACACTGATTATTATAGTAGCGATAGAATAGCGAGAGAGATGCAAAATTGCGGCGGAGAGAGAGAGATTGCAGAGAGTTGGTGAGTGGACGGGAGTTAATGATACGAAAGGCCTTCCTTTCAACTTTGTCTAGGAGAGCAGTGTGAGAGGAACCTCCCCACACATGTGAACAATACTCAATACAAGGGCGCACTATGCCCCTGTACAGAGCAAGAAGCTGTACAGGGGAAAAGAACCCCCTAAGGCGGTTGAGCACACCCAGCTTCTGGGAGGCTGCCTTAGCAAGACTGGTAATATGGTCCTTCCAAATGAGAGCAGAAGAAAAAGAGACACCAAGAATATTGAGAGAAGATGAAGGGTTGATTTTTGTATTGTTGAAGAATAAGGGATAGTCCGCTGTGAGATCCTGACGGGTAGATAGATGGAGAAATTGGGTTTTGGAAGCATTAAAGTTAACAAGGTTTTCTCTGCCCCAATTGGAAATAGTATTTAGATCAGAATTTAAGAGTTCTATGGCTTCATTACGTTTGTCGTTGAGGGATTGCTGGCTGGGGCGTTCTGAAAAACTAATGGAGTAGTGCAAGGTTGAGTCGTCTGCGTATGAATGGATGGGAATTAAGGTACAGTTAAGGAGATCATTTATAAAAATTAGAAAGAGAATAGGAGATAGGACAGAGCCCTGAGGAACACCGGAGTTTATAGAGTGAGGAAGTGAACAATGGCCGTCCACAACCGCGGCTATGGAACGGCCGGAAAGGAAATTAGAGACAAAGGCACAGATGGAGGGATAGAAACCGAAGGAGGGTAGTTTAGAAATTAAAGATTTATGCCAGACTCTATCGAAGGCTTTCGATATGTCTAGTGCAATAGAAAAAGTCTCACCGAAGTCCCGAAAGGAGGATGACCAAGAGTTAGTAAGATATGAAAGAAGATCACCAGTAGAGCGACCCTTAAGGAAGCCATACTGGCGATCTGAGAGCAGATTATGAGAAGAGAAATGCTTAAGAAATTTGGAAGCAAGAATAGTTTCAAAAACTTTAGAAAGACAAGAGATAAGAGCAATTGGACGATAGTTGGAGGGTTGAGAGCGGTCACCCTTCTTTGGGACAGGTTGAATGTGAGCAAACTTCCAGCATGAAGGGAAGACGATAGAGGATAGACAGAGACGAAAGAGTTTGCCTAGGCAGGGAGTCAGCACGGAAGCACAGTTTTTGAGAACAACAGGAGGAACACCGTCCGGACCGTACGCCTTATTAGTGTTAAGCCCAGAGAGGGTAGAAAGTACATCTTTAGAAGAGATTAGGATATTAGGCATAAGTAAGAGAGAGGAGGGCGGAGAGGGAGGAATAGCACCGGAATCATCCAAGGTGGAGTTTCTAGCAAAAGTTTGAGCGAAGAGTTTAGCTTTGCCAGAGGAAGAAGTGATGGTTGTGCCATCAGAGTGGGAAAGGGGAGGGAAAGACGAGGAAGAGAAATTGTTGGAGAGGTTTTTGGCTAGATGCCAGAAAGCTTGGGAAGAGCTAGAGTTGGATAGTTCAGTGCATTTATTATTGATGAAAGAGTGTTTGGCAAGTCGAAGAACAGATTTGGCTTGATTCCGGGCAGAAACATATGAAGAATGAGAGTCTTGAGTTTTAAGGCGTCGGTACCGTTTGAATGCTTCCTCCTTATTGCGGACAGCAGTAGAACAGGCGTGAGTAAACCAAGATTTTTTAGCATTAGTCTGAGAGAAAGAGAATGGAATGTATGCTTCCATGCCCGATAGGATTACCTCGATAATGCGTTCAGCACTCTCCGAGGGTCCTCGGCCATGGAAGCAGAAATCATTCCATGGGAAATCAAAGAAGTACTGCCGAAGAGCCTCCCAGTCGGCAGCGCCAAAGTGCCACAAGCGCCGCCGGCTAGGAGGATCGGGTGGCTGTACTGGAGAGATAGGACAGGTGACAGAGATAAGTTTATGGTCGGAGGAGCCCAAAGGAGAGAAAAGATCGACAGTATAAGAAGAAGGGTTAGAAGTTAGAAACAGGTCAAGAATGTTGGGCCGATCTCCGATGCGATCCGGGATACGGGTGGGTTGCTGAACTAACTGCTCTAGGTCATTTAGGATAGAAAAGACGTAGGCTTGTTCACCAGGTGGATCAGTAGTGTGAGAGGAGAGCCAATGGCGGTGGTGAACGTTGAAATCTCCTAAGATGGAGATTTCTGAGAAAGGAGAAATGGATAGAATGTGTTCCACTGTAGAGTTTAGATAGTCAAAGAATTTGGGAAAGTTGGTAGAGTTAGGGGAAAGATAGACAGCACAGAAATATTTAGTAAGAGAATGACAGGAAAGTTTGAGCCATAAAGTTGAGAATTCAGAGGAGTCGAAATCGGGAACACGAGAGCAAGTGAGTTTGTTGTGCACATATGCACAACATCCGCCTTTGGCTTTGAAACTAGGATAGAGAAAGTAGGAGGATACAGAGAAGGGGTTGCTGGATGTTGCTACAGACACCTGAGTTTCGGTGAGGAAGAGAAGACCAGGTTTGTAGGAGGAGAGATGGTGCTCAACAGAGTGAAAGTTAGAGGAAAGTCCGCGAATGTTGCAGAAATTAATAGAAAGAGTAACAGGCCGAGGTCCAGGTAATTGTGTGGGGTCGTCAGGGGATGGTCGGTCGGGTGAGGGGGCATTTATGGTCCCCCCCCCTGGGGACTCCGAGGCTGGGCTACAATTCATCATTTTTTTTTTTTTAATTTTGGTGTGGAAGAATGAAGTGTGGTGTGCATGTTTAGTGTAGTGAAGTGGATAGGAGGAGGAGGTGTTTGTGAGAGCTAGCTGGATTGCTCTCAGTGTAAATGAGGCACAAAGAAAATCAGTAAGAGAGGCCAAGCAAGTGAAACAGGAGTTCCAGCGACTCTTTATCACATGCCTATAACCTCACCTGGGTCTAGCCCTGATCGATTGGTGCCTACAATCTCCCAACAATTGCCTTCCAGCTAGCTATAATTGCCTTCCAGCTAGCTATAAATGTCTTCCAGCTAGCTATAATTACCTTCCAGCTAGCTATAATTGCCTTCCAGCTACCTATAATTGCCTTCCAGCTAGCTATAATTGCCTTCCAGCTAGCTATAAATGTCTTCCAGCTAGCTATAATTACCTTCCAGCTAGCTATAATTACCTTCCAGCTACCTATAATTGCCTTCCAGCTAGCTATAAATGTCTTCCAGCTAGCTATAATTACCTTCCAGCTAGCTATAATTGCCTTCCAGCTACCTATAATTGCCTTCCAGCTAGCTATAAATGTCTTCCAGCTAGCTATAATTACCTTCCAGCTAGCTATAATTGCCTTCCAGCTAGCTATAATTACCTTCCAGCTAGCTATAATTACCTTCCAGCTAGCTATAATTGCCTTCCAGCTACCTATAATTGCCTTCCAGCTACCTATAATTGCCTTCCAGCTAGCTATAATTGCCTTCCAGCCAGCTATAATTGCCTTCCAGCTAGCTATAATTGCCTTCCAGCTAGCTATAATTGCCTTCCAGCTAGCTATAATTGCCTTCCAGCCAGCTATAATTGCATTCCAGCTACCTATAATTGCCTTCCAGCTACCTATAATTACCTTCCAGCTACCTATAATTGCCTTCCAGCCAGCTATAATTGCCTTCCAGCTAGCTATAATTGCCTTCCAGCTAGCTATAATTGCCTTCCAGCTAGCTATAATTGCCTTCCAGCTAGCTATAATTGCCTTCCAGCCAGCTATAATTGCCTTCCAGCTACCTATAATTGCCTTCCAGCCAGCTATAATTGCCTTCCAGCTAGCTATAATTGCCTTCCAGCTACCTATAATTGCCTTCCAGCTACCTATAATTGCCTTCCAGCTAGCTATAATTGCCTTCCAGCTACCTATAATTGCCTTCCAGCTACCTATAATTAAAATGTGTGATCTGGAGAAGGATGTCCAACCGGAGCAATTTTGTTTGAAGACTGGAATGAATATGAGGAGGAATACAAGAGAATTAACATGTAATAGTATTGCTTTGGCGTGTGTATTACTTCCATAGATATTATTTGAACTATAAACCATAATTTTATCTTTATATATACAATAATACAGACAACAAATAATGGACTCCGCTATCGTTTGACACCCTGACATTTTTTATTTTGTTTTGTTTTTGTGACTGATACAATTCGCAGTTAATTATGCTTGTGTGACTAACGTTAAGGGGGGATGGGAGTATTTATTTGCATATTTGTGTATCTTTTGTATTATTTTATTAGTTTTCCTCCCTAGATCTTCATCAAGTTTAAAAAACACCCGACCAAGACCCTCCTTCAAGATAAATTTTTACATTTTTCGATAGAAAAATGTCAAAAGGCCGGAGGCCGGATCCTCTTAAATTACAGGCCTGCTTTCGCTCGCCAGGAAAAATGTTGACTCCTAAATGACACGAAAAGTCTAAATATTGACAAAGAAATGGGGCGAAAGGTCTTAAAATCGCCAAACTAATGGGCCGAACGTCTTATAATCTGAAAACTAACGAGGCTAAACATGAGGGAAAAGAGGGACCAGAAAAACGGCCCACCTCCCCTTAAAAGATCTGTAGCCAGGTCACTCCACCGACACACACACACACACACACATTTTGGCTCGAACGTTCCTTGATTTTGGCTCTGTCACTCTTTTAACTCTGGGGGAGGCATTCTTCACAGGCAGTTTGTTCTTGTCTCCCTCATCGACATAGAAAAAAAGAGAACACACACACACACACACACACAGACCACACCACACCACACCACACACACACACCACAGCACACACACACACACACACCCAAACACCCACCACACACACACACACAAATACACACACAGACACACACACACATCCAAACACACACACACACACACACACACACATACATATACTCAGCCTCCCCTTTGTAATCTCCCTCATCATTACCACCGACTTGTGTGTGACCAGTGAGCGGGAGGAGCATTTTTTGAGGGGGAGCTAATTATTGCTTGTTTGGTTGAGGTGGAAGGGAAAATTGAAGGGGGAGTGAGAGTGTTAGGGGGAGAGAGAGAGATATAGATAGATAGATAGAGAAAGAGAGAGAGAGAGAGAGAGAGAGAGAGAGAGAGAGAGAGAGAGAGAGAGAGAGAGAGAGAGAGAGAGAGAGAGAGAGAGAAGAATGGTTCATAGGGTTTGTGGAGAGGGGTGTTGGGGTAGCTATAATATGGATCAGATATATTAGGTGGAGTTTGTGGAGAGAGAGAGAGGGGTGTGGGGGTAGCTATAATATGGATCAGATATATTAGGTGGAGTTTGTGGAGAGAGAGAGAGAGGGGTGTGGGGGTAGCTATAATATGGATCAGATATATTAGGTGGAGTTTCTGGAGAGGGGTGTGGGGGTAGCTATAATATGGATCAGTTATATTAGGTGGATTTTGTGGAGAGAGAGAGAGGGGTGTGGGGGTAGCTATAATATGGATCAGTTATATTAGGTAGAGTTTGTGGAGAGAGAAAGAGGGGGGGGGGGGTAGCTGTAATATGGATCAGATATATTAGGTGGAGTTTGTGGAGAGGGGTGTGGGGGTAGCTATAATATGGATCAGATATATTAGGTGGAGTTTGTAGAGAGAGAGAGAGAGAGGGGTGTGGGGTAGCTATAATATGGATCAGATATATTAGGTGGCGTTTGTAGAGAGAAAGAGGTGTGGGGGTAGCTGTAATATGGATCAGATATATTAAGGTGGAGTTTGTGGAGAGAGAGAGAGAGAGGGGTGTGGGGTAGCTATAATATGGATCAGATATATTAGGTGGAGTTTGTGGAGAGAGGGGTGTGGGGTAGCTGCAATATGGATAGGATATATACATTTGGTGGAGTTTGTGGAGAGATGTTTCCCGACAATGTTTTCGTCATATCTGGTTAATAATCCAATATAATATTTCTTCTGTGCCCTAACAATTCAGTCACCTAAGTTATACCATCAATCTATAGTCTACATTAAGGCCAGAATATTGACCCTAACCTCTTATAAAAAAAATAAAAAAAAAGTAATCGAGCTTATATTTCAACCATTTGAGAAGAGTCAGTCACGGAATAGGTGTGGAAATTGACGGCTCATTCTCTCTAACCATTTTATGAGTCACAGAGAGCAGAGGTCAAAGATTCGAGGCTATAATATTATATAATGAATAGACTATACTTGCCAGTACCGATGAGAAAACATCCTCGAACCGATATTAGAGAAGTACAGCTGAAAAAAGAAAATAAAAAAAAATATGCATCCGTTTTGCAGCAATGATTTGGATGATAGTGACTTTACCTTTATTTATGGAGAAGAGGTGCAGCTGAGTTATAGAGGGTAGGGGTCACGATATATGGAGAAGAGGTGCAGCTGAGTTATAGAGGGTAGGGGTCATGATATATGGAGAAGAGGTGCAGCTGAGTTATAGAGGGTAGGGGTCATGATATATGGAGAAGAGGTGCAGCTGAGTTATAGAGGGTAGGGGTCACGATATATGGAGAAGAGGTGCAGCTGAGTTATAGAGGGTAGGGGTCATGATATATGGAGAAGAGGTGCAGCTGAGTTATAGAGGGTAGGGGTCATGATATATGGAGAAGAGGTGCAGCTGAGTTATAGAGGGTAGGGGTCACGATATATGGAGAAGAGGTGCAGCTGAGTTATAGAGGGTAGGGGTCACGATATATGGAGAAGAGGTGCAGCTGAGTTATAGAGGGTAGGGGTCACGATATATGGAGAAGAGGTGCAGCTGAGTAATAGAGGGTAGGGGTCACGATATATGGAGAAGAGGTGCAGCTGAGTTATAGAGGGTAGGGGTCACGATATATGGAGAAGAAGTGCAGCTGAGTTATAGAGAGGGTAGGGGTCACGATATATGGAGAAGAGGTGCAGCTGAGTTATAGAGGGTAGGGGTCACGATATATGGAGAAGAGGTGCAGCTGAGTTATAGAGGGTAGGGGTCACGATATATGGAGAAGAGGTGCAGCTGAGTTATAGAGGGTAGGGGTCACGATATATGGAGAAGAAGTGCAGCTGAGTTATAGAGGGTAGGGGTCACGATATATGGAGAAGAGGTGCAGCTGAGTTATAGAGGGTAGGGGTCACGATATATGGAGAAGAGGTGCAGCTGAGTTATAGAGGGTAGGGGTCACGATATATGGAGAAGAGGTGCAGCTGAGTTATAGAGGGTAGGGGTCACGATATATGGAGAAGAGGTGCAGCTGAGATATAGAGGGTAGGGGTCACGATATATGGAGAAGAGGTGCAGCTGAGTTATAGAGGGTAGGGGTCACGATATATGGAGAAGAGGTGCAGCTGAGTTATAGAGGGTAGGGGTCACGATATATGGAGAAGAGGTGCAGCTGAGATATAGAGGGTAGGGGTCACGATATATGGAGAAGAGGTGCAGCTGAGTTATAGAGGGTAGGGGTCACGATATATGGAGAAGAAGTGCAGCTGAGTTATAGAGGGTAGGGGTCACGATATATGGAGAAGAGGTGCAGCTGAGTTATAGAGGGTAGGGGTCATGATATATGGAGAAGAGGTGCAGCTGAGTTATAGAGGGTAGGGGTCACGATATATGGAGAAGAGGTGCAGCTGAGTTATAGAGGGTAGGGGTCACGATATATGGAGAAGAGGTGCAGCTGAGTTATAGAGGGTAGGGGTCACGATATATGGAGAAGAGGTGCAGCTGAGTTATAGAGGGTAGGGGTCATGATATATGGAGAAGAGGTGCAGCTGAGTTATAGAGGGTAGGGGTCACGATATATGGAGAAGAGGTGCAGCTGAGTTATAGAGGGTAGGGGTCACGATATATGGAGAAGAGGTGCAGCTGAGTTATAGAGGGTAGGGGTCACGATATATGGAGAAGAGGTGCAGCTGAGTTATAGAGGGTAGGGGTTACGATATATGGAGAAGAGGTGCAGCTGAGTTATAGAGGGTAGGGGTCACGATATATGGAGAAGAGGTGCAGCTGAGTTATAGAGGGTAGGGGTCACGATATATGGAGAAGAGGTGCAGCTGAGATATAGAGGGTAGGGGTCACGATATATGGAGAAGAGGTGCAGCTGAGTTATAGAGGGTAGGGGTCACGATATATGGAGAAGAGGTGCAGCTGAGTTATAGAGGGTAGGGGTCACGATATATGGAGAAGAGGTGCAGCTGAGTTATAGAGGGTAGGGGTCACGATATATGGAGAAGAGGTGCAGCTGAGTTATAGAGGGTAGGGGTCACGATATATGGAGAAGAGGTGCAGCTGAGTTATAGAGGGTAGGGGTCACGATATATGGAGAAGAGGTGCAGCTGAGTTATAGAGGGTAGGGGTAACGATATATGACATACTTATAATTAATAGACTATGCGGTACCTCCAGGCGATTATGTTTAGCTTAGAAAGAACCTGAAAGAGGGTTCACGGAATGTTGTGTAGTCCTTCCATGCCTAGTGTTTCTTATTAACCCTTTCACGTCTTTATGACGCAGAGGTTGTCAGATTAGCAATAATAAATAGAGTTCTCTCACTCTTATAATTACCTCTCCAAAATTATTTTTCTGCCCACAGCTAACTCAAAGACAACTGCAGAGGTTGAATGAACTAAACTAAAGGTTTCTAAATACCCCTGATGGTAACAAAGGCTTTAAAGTATCCCTAATAGTCTCAAAATTGCGTCAAGAACGTGAGAGGGTTAAACTGAATCAAATGATCAGGCAGTAGCATTAAGGGGGTGCTTTTTTCTGGAACCTTTCTCCCTCATATTTTTTTATGTTTTGTTTTTATTGCGAGTAAGGGAGACAAAAGGCAGAACTGCCTGTAGCGAGTGCCTCCCCCAGAGTTGAAAGAGTGAAAGGACCAAAATCAAGGGACGTTCGAGCCAAAATGTCTGGACACACGGAGTTTGAAGCAATTTAAGTCATAGGAGGAGGGAAAGACAGATTCTGAGAGAGTTCCAGAGCTCAGCTGTTGAATAGAAGAAAGACAGTAACGTTTCACTCTTGGGTTGGAGAGTTGCACAGAGTAGGGGTGGGATTGTGTTGCAAGACGGGTACCACGTACCCTACGTAGAGGAGGTGGTATTGAGTTAAGATGTGAAGTTGGTTGGTGCAAAAAACATAATAATACACTGGGAGAGCTCTGAGCAACACTGATTATTGTAATAACGATACAATAGCAAGAGATGCAACATTGCGGCGAAGAGAGACCAATAAACAATCCCTTCCCCCCTTTAAGAATCCAGACCCAGGGTGAGGCATACAACGTAGAAGAAATACAGTGGCCATAAAGTGTAGCCTGACTTATGGCCCCGACTGTGCAGATGGGGGGGGGAGGGGCACCTGGAACACCTGTCTGGGGGCAGGAACATGTGAACAATTACTGGGGCCCACCTCGCTCTTTTTTTTCTCTTTCTCTCCTTCTCTCTTTGGCTTATATCCATTCGGCCCCATTCAGCCTACTGTTTTAAGACGTTTACCCCGATCCAGGTGTCAATATTTTCCAGGCGAGCGGTAGCGTGCCAGCATATATATATATTTGTTTTGGCAGCAAGCTAAATGTGTACATTTTTCGATAGAAAAATCTCTCCGGCGAAGCCGGATTTCTCCATACAATAGTGGCTCGCTATCGCTCGCCATGAAGAAATCGACACCTGAATGGGAATAAAAGTCTTAAAACAGTTGGCTGAATGGGGTTGAATGGATACAAGCCAGGGAAAGAGAGAAAAGGAGAGAAAGATAAAAAAAAAAAACGGTGACCCCCCTTAACTACCCCGATTAAAGTGTCCATTAAGTGTAGCCTGACTTTTGGGCCCGACTGTACAGAGGCGGGGGGGGGGGGGGAGAGAACACCTGTCTGGAGGCACGAACATGTGTACAATTAACTAGCCCGGCCTGCTCCCGTCAAGGCTATTCTGACACGCATACACACACATACACACACACATATACACATATACACACACACACATACACATACACATGTGGTGATTAGGGATAGAAAGGGAGAAGAAAGAGAGGCGGTAATAGAAAGAATGGAAAGAGAAAATAAAGAATATAGAGAAAAGGCGGAAAGGGAGATAGAACAACTTAAAGAGGAGAATGAAAGACTAAGGAAAGGATTGGAAAGGAATCACGATAGGACAGAAAATGTGGAAGTAAAAATGAATGAAATGAAAAATGCTTGGGGTAATAAAGTAGAGGAAACAGAGGTTAGTCTTAAAACTATTATGGATGAACAAAAGGAGTGGCAGGGTAATAATCTAGGAAAGAAAGTAGTGAAGGCCATAAGGCAAAATGAGAGACAGGTAACTGATATAGTGGAAAAGAAGAGATGTGTGATAATGTTTGGAGAAGTGGTGGAGGAAATACTGGACAGAAATGACAGGAAAGTTGCATAAATGAAGAAGGTTGATGACATGTTAGAGGTGCTGGACAGAGTAGGAAAGGAAGGTTGGAAGAAGGAGGTGGAAGATAGTTGGAGGTTGGGAAAGTATAAGAAGGGGGAGAGGAGGCCTATTAAAATTAGATTTAAGTCTACGAAAGCAGCAGAAGAGGTATTGAGGAACAGCTGGAAACTGAGTCAGGAAGGGAAATACACCAAGGTTATATTAAGGAAAGACTTGAATGCAGAAGAGCGCGATAATATGAGAGAAATAACAAAGGAAGTGAGAGAAAAGAACGACAATAGGTCAGAGGTAGATTAAATACATTTTTTCTACCGAATTATCGACGGGAAAGTGAAAAAATGGTACATGAAGAGGAGGGAAACGAAGGGGGAGGAGGACGAGAGGGAGAGGGGGGGGGGGGGGACGAGAGAGGGGAGGGGGGGGGACGAGAGGGAGAAGGGGGAAAGGGGAGGAGAGAGGGAGGGAGGCGGGGGGGAGAGAGAATTAGGAGGGGAGTTGGCGAAGAAGAGGGATTAAAAACGAGGAAAAGAAAACATAGTACAAGATATAAAAGTAGCAACTGTAAACTGGTGTATAGCAATGTGGATGGTTTAATATCCAAAAAATTGGAGATTGGTGACCTCATAAAACAAGAAAAACCCATGATAATGTGTTTATGTGAAACAAAATTAAATAAAGATATGAGTCTGGAAGTGATGGGATGGGATAACTATAATTTGTGGAGAAGGGATAGGAAGGGCATGATGGGTGGAGGAGTATTAATCATTACACACAATAAATTAAAAGTTAAAATGATAGATTTACAAAACAATATAGCAGAAATTGTAGCAGTGGAGGTAATTAATGAAAATAATGAAAACACTGATATTGCGGTAGCATAATTATATGCCACCATATACGACGGCCTGGGAAGAGGAAGAATACCAAGGATTAAAAAAGGAGATGATCAAAACTATGGAACACTTATTTGGCAGAAACAACGAGTTAATATTGGTAGGGGATTTTAATTGTAGAGAGGTTAATTGGGAGGAGGGAGACGCAGGTAGTAATATGAGTTCTTGGGGGAATGTACAACTAGACTTGGTTACAGAAAACCTGCTAATTCAGAATATTAAGGAAAACACAAGAAGAAGGGGTAAAGATGAATCGTCTAGATTAGACTTGGTGTTTACAAGAGATCCAGATATGATTACAAATACTAAATACCTACCTCCGCTGGGAAATAGTGATCATGTGGTAATTGAAATGGAAATCCTGATGGGTTATCCAACAATGCTAGAGAGAGAAGAACATAAAGAAAGGAGATTGAACTATGGGAAAGCAGATTTTAAGCTATTAAAAAGTTGCTTCAGGGATGCAGACTGGAGTGAAATTGAACAGAAAAACAATGTTAATGATAAATACTGTGTGTTTAAAAACATTTATGATGATATTGTAAACAGGTATGTGCCAAGACAAGGAAATAAGACTGAAAAGATAAAAGACTGGTTTAATGATAAATGTAGAATAAATAGCTAGGGATAAGAGAAATAATACATGGAACATAGCCAGAAGAAGGAGAAATGAACAGACCTGGAATACATATAGGAAGCTAAGGAACGAGTATGTCAGAATTAGGAAACAGGAAGCAAGAAATTATGAAAAAAACATTGTGGAAAAATGTGTAAGTGATCCCAAATTGTTCTACAGGTATGTAAATAGCAAAATTAAGGTTTAGGACAAAATAATGAAGCTGAAGGAAGGAGACAATATTTATGAGGGTGATGAGAAGATATGTGAGGTTATGAATAATACATTACATTCAGTTTATGCTATGGATGAATTTTTTTTAGAACCAGAGATTATATACCAAAATGATGAAAAATTGGGGGATATTATCTTTCAACCAGAGGAACTACTAGAACTTATGAAGGGACTAGATGTGAGAAAATCTATGGGCCCAGACAATATAGCAGGATGGATTCTAAAAGACTGTGCTGAGAAATTGGTAAAACCTTTATATGAAATAATTAAGTACTCTATTGAAGTTGGAAAATTACCACTAGACTGGAAAAGGGCTAATGTAGTACCAATCTACAAAGGTGGGAGTAGGGAGCAGCCGCTAAACTATAGACCAGTGTCACTGACAAGTGTTGTTTGTAAAATGTGTGAGAAGATTATTAAGAAAAGATGGATAAAGTACTTGGAAGAAAATAATTTACTTACTGCGAGACAATTTGGATTCAGAGAGGGAAAATCATGTGTTACTAATCTGCTGAGCTTTTATGATAGGATGATAGATATACTACAAGAGAGAGAAGGATGGGCGGACTGTGTGTTTCTTGATATAAAGAAGGCCTTTGACAGAGTTCCTCATAGTAGACTTAGATGGAAGTTGAAGAAGTTTGGAGGGGTTCAGGGTAATTTGTTGAAGTGGATGGAGGACTATCTTTCAGGAAGACAGATGAGAACCATGATAAGAGACAGCTTATCAACATGGAGGGATGTTACAAGCGGAGTTCCACAGGGATCAGTGTTGGCCCCAATTATGTTTCTGGTCTATATAAATGACATGCCAGAGGAAATAAATGCATACATGAATATGTTTGCTGACGATGCAAAAATTATGAAACATATAGTGGACGAAAACAGTTGTCGAGAGCTACAGAGTGATCTGGATAAGATAGACCGATGGAGCAAGATATGGAAATTAGATTTTAACAAAGATAAATGTCATGTGATGGAAGGGGGTGTGAGTAAAAGAAGACCTCATTGGGAATATAAACTAGGATAATGCACGATTAACCCCTCAGAGAAAGAAAAGGACTTGGGCATTATAATACAGGGAGATCTTTCCCCCGAGAGCCATATTAACAAAATTGTGGGAGAAGCTTATGGCCTGTTGAATAAAGTAAAAATAGCATTCAAGTATTTGAATGAAGAGATGCTAGTAAATATAATAAAATCAATGGTGAGACCTAAATTGGAATATGCGGCAGTGGTGTGGTCACCCCATCTTAAAAAACACATAATTAAGTTGGAGAAAGTACAGAGAGCTGCAACGAAGATGATTCCAGAACTAAGAGAACTGACATATGAAGAGAGATTAGAGAAATTGAATTTGCCAACTCTAAGTGAGAGAAGAGAAAGAGGGGATATGATTATGATGTATAAATGTGTTAGGGGATTGGAAAGGATAGACAAGGAGGACTTTATCGAGGGAGATAAAGGGAGGACTAGAGGACATAGTTGCAAGGTAAAGAAAGGCAGATGTAAAGGAGATGTGAGGAAATTCAGCTTTCCATATAGAAGTATTAATATGTGGAATTAGTTGGATGATGAAGTGGTGGGTGCGGGGAATATCCACATTTTTAAAGCCAAATTAGATAACAGAATCTTTGGAGGCGGGACAATACGACCCTAAAAACTCAAATCCTGTATACTACAATTAGGTGAGTTAGGTGAGTACACACATTCATACACACACACACACACATTCACACACATTCATACACACACACATTCACACACACACACACACATTCACATTCATACACACACACACATTCACACCCACGCATTCACACACACACACATACACACACATTCACACACACACACATTCACACAAACACACACACATTCACACACACACACACACACACACACCTCCCCGTGGCGTAACAGATAGCGCGTCTGGCTCACAACCAGAAGGTCCCGAGTTCGAGACCCGAGCGGGGAAGAGACATTTGGGCAAGTCTCCTAACGGTGTAGCCTCTGTTCACCTAGCAGTATAAATAGGAACCAGGAATAAGTGGACGAAGTTGTGACGTCCCATCTGGGGTTGGTGATCGGTTACAAGGTGAGATGGGTATTGCACTGGTCAACCTAAGCTACTGGTCAACCTAAGCCTTCGGGTGAGACTGGTACCGTAGCGAGAATGGTACCGTACAGATTAACCCTAAGCCTTCGTTTCCAGATGTCACCAATTGGCTAAAATACAGACTACACACACATCCACAGCCATTCCAACGAGACATAAAACACTTAACATGCATTTCACGCAATACATTCCCAGTTAAGGAGGCGCGATAATAATGAGCTTAGCTCGCATTGCGTGGATTCCCCTTGACGAACAAGTGAGTGAATTACATTCACACACACACACACACATTCACACACACACACACAAACACACACCCATACCACCACCAGTAACACCAATAAAGGGTTGCCTACAAACCAATAAGTGCAGTCACCCATAGAGGGCGACAACACTGTTTTCCTTTAGGCTACCGTTTTTTGTTGTTGTCATCTTTCTCTCCTTTCTTTCTTTCCCTGGCTTGTATCCATTCGGCCCCATTCAGCCAACTGTTTTAAGACGTTTATCCCCATCCAGGTGTCGATTTCTTCTTGGCGAGCGTTAGGGAGCCAGCACTGTATGGAGAAATCCGGCTTCGCCGGAGAAATTTTTCTATCGAAAAATGTACAAATTTAGCATGCTGTCAAAACAAAAATATATATGCTGGCTCGCTACCGCTCGCCAGGAAAATATTGACACCTGGATGGGGGTTAACATCTTAAAACAGTAGGCTGAATGGGGCCGAATGGATACAAGCCAAAGAGAGAGGGAGAGAAAGAAAAAAAAGCGAGGTGGGGTCCCGTAATAATATTGTTTGGGTAAATCTTCAATACATTATTACCCCATGGAGATTTTACTATCTTCCTTTGTCTTTATATGGCGCGGTTTCGGTTTGTTTGTTTTGGCAAGTTTTACATTTTAATTAAGGGGAGGCAGTTGGTTTTTCGAGTCCTCCTCCTCCCTCATGTTTAGCCCTATTAGTTATGAGATTACAAGACATTCGCCCCATTAGTTTGGCGATTTTCAGACCTTTTGTTCCTTTTCTTTGCCAATATTAAGACCTTTCGTGCCATTTAGGTGTCGGATTTGTTTTCCTAGCGAGCGATAGCGAGCCTGCATTTGAAGATAATTTATATCGAAGGGCGGTCTTGTGGGTGTTTTTTTTTTTTTTTTTTTTTTTTTTTTAACTTGATAGAGGTTTAGAGAGCAAACTAAACCCCTTCCTTAACAAACCATTGAGCCGAACCAGTAAATTATGCTGCACAATACCGTCTGAGCTCCCTTAACATTGATACACCGGTACTGTTTCACCTACAGGAGGAAGAAAGAGCTTTAGATGTATAAACCCAATGAGGGATTATGATGCATTCTAACAAACATTCTAACAAATAGTCTGGCTCTCAATGGACGATTTTATCCGGCTTAGGAAGGGTCTGTGGGAGTTTAAGGGGGGATGGTTCACTTTTTGGGCAATTTTTGCACGTATTCATTATTTTTCTAGTTTCCTCCGTAGACCTCCATCAAATTAAAAAAAAAACATCCATTAGATCCCCCTTCTAGATTAATATGTAAATTTTTCGGTAGAAAAATTTCCCGGCCGAAGGCCGGTTCTTCCAACATTACAGGCTCACTATCGTTCGCCAGGGAAAAAATTGACACCCAAATAGCACGAAAGGTCTAAATATTGACGAAGAAATGGGGCGAAAGATCTTAAAATCGACTAACTAATGGGGCAAACATCTTAACATCTGAAAACTAATGGGGCTAAACATGAGGGAGAAAGTGGTCCAGAAAGCCGGCCCATCCCCCCTTAAATGGTAAAGACGGTCTCAATCAACCTCTGACTTCCACACACCCTTCCTAATCTGAATGAAATCGTCTAATAATAATAATAGTCACGAAG
Source organism: Paralithodes platypus (assembly GCA_032716605.1). Lineage (NCBI taxonomy): Eukaryota > Metazoa > Arthropoda > Malacostraca > Decapoda > Lithodidae > Paralithodes > Paralithodes platypus. The sequence continues at coordinate 1,787,303 of CM064531.1, forward strand.
CATAAAAGTAACGCGTCATAGATTGCCGAGAGAGCTATAGTCTATTCGCTGTAAGTAGGCGAGAAATCATGACCTCTAACCTCTGCAACTCAAAAACGACTAGAGTAATCGAGCTAACATTTCTATCATTTGGGAAGAGTCAGTCAAGGAATAGATGTGGACATTTACAGCAGCCACTTTGCTCTAGCCCTTTTTGAGTTACATAGGTTAGAGGTCATGATTTCTCGCCTACGTACAGCAGAATAGACTATAAGTGTACTCGCTTCACACAACACCGCAGACTGAAGTGTACTCGCTTCACACAACACCGCAGACTCAAGTGTACTCGCTTCACACAACACCGCAGACTCAAGTGTACAGAATTAACCCCTAAAGGAAGTTGGAGCTGTAAACATAGATAATAATGTAGGTTCCTGATGGTTAGAAAATATAGTTAATTTGATTATAATTATGTATTTATATGTGCACTACAACCGTATTTAAGGGGAGATTTTTAGTGTGTTTCCTAGACTTCCATCAAGCTTGAAATTACACCCCCTTGACCCCCTTTCAAGATAAATTTGTACATTTTTCGGTAGAAAAATTTCCCGGCCGAAGGCCGGTTCCTCTTAAATTACAGGCTCGCTATCGCTCGCCAGGAAAAAAGTCGACACCTAAATGGCACGAAAAGTATTAAAAGTGACATAAATGGGGTGAAACTTCTTAAAATCGCCAAACTAATGGGGCGAACGTCTTAAAATCTCAAAAGCAATGGGGCTAAACATGAGGGAGAAAGGGGTAAAGAAAAAAATCCCTCAAGTGGAAATCTGGTCTTAAGATAGTATTCATGTTAAATATTGATGCTTATAGCTCCAACTTCCTTATAGCCTGAAACTCGCAAGTGATCAATTGGCTGAATGTACAGTGGCGCTAATAAGTCATCTCAGCTGTCCTTACGTTTGGCTCGCTCTGTGCTGTATTAATGTCTGTCAGATGTTCAATGGGGTGGCTTGGTGTAGGAACCTGTGTGTACACCTCACTCAAAAAAGCAGAAATAATTTAAAAATATTGCTGATACCAATTATTGATCAAAACATAATTGGTGCCGAGCTATCACTTATTAGGCCGACTGTACAGAACTAACCCCTTATAAGGAAGTTGGAGCTGTAAACATATATGTAGGTTCCTAATGATTAGGAAGTATAGTTAATTTGGATTATATGTATTTATTATGTGCACTACAACTGTATTTAAGGGGAGATTTCCACCTGGAGGATTTTTTTTCTGGACCCCCCTCTCCCTCATGTTTAGCCCCATTGCTTTTGAGATTTTAAGACATTCGCCCCATTAGTTTGGCGATTTTAAAACCCCTTGCCCCATTTCTGTCAATTTTAAGACCATTCGTGCCATTTAGGTGTCGATTTTTTCCTGGCGAGCGATAACGAGCCTGTAATTTAAGAGGAACCGGCTTTCAGCCGGGACATTTTTCTACCGAAAAATGTACAAATTTATCTTGAAAGGGGCTCAAGGGGGTGTAATCTTAAGCTTGAAGAATATCTAGGGACCTAACTAAAAACCTCCCCTTAACCTATAGTCTATTCGCTGTAAGTAGGCGAAAAAATCATGACCTCTATCCTGTGTAACTCAAAAACGACTAAAGTAATCAAGCTAATATTACTACCATTTGGGAAGAGTCAGTCAAGGAATAGATGTGAAGATTTACAGCCAATTTGCTCAAGCCCTTTTTTAGTTACAGAGGATTTGAGGTCATGATTTCTCGCCTACTTACAGCGAATAGACTATAGTATTTATGTTAAATATTGATGCTTACAGCTCCAACTTCCTTATAGCCTGAAACTCTCCAGTGGTCAATTGGCTGAATGTACACACAGAATCACATCCATACTAACACAAACTGAGGACATTGTACGGTACAATACATTTCCACACCTCAGCGCCCCCCCACCCCCCAACCCTCCATAACAAGAAAAAAGAGAGAGAGAGAGAGAGAGATATGGCAAAGAAAGGAAGAGACAATAAGATGGAGAGCGAAAGGAAAGACAAGAAGTCAGGAAAGAGTGAATGAGAAGAAAAGAAAAATACAGAAAGGAACGAGAAAGAGAGAGAGTGCGTAAACAAGGAAAAAGAAAGAAAGAATGCAAAAGACAGGAAAGACAGACAGGCAGAAAGAAAGGACACAGTACAGCATTTAATAGTGGCCCCTCCATCATTGACGATGTTGCCTATTAGTATAATAGTCTCCATTCAACACCCACGTCAGTCGTTTGAATCAACCGCCGCGAGGAAGAACAGAGATATTCATCATAAGTGCAACGCTACTTCTCTTATGGTATCGTCATAGATTGGGTACCCACTACGAAAATACTTTGTAAAAAATAAGAGAAGAAAAAAGGAATAGATTAAATAATTTAATCAAAGTTATAACACGCTTCCCACTTCGGTGGATTTCTTGCGTTGTGGCTTCTTGCCGCTCCTCGCCAAGCACACCATTCGTCCTTCTCTTCCTCGCGGGCAACGGGATAGGTTGTGGCTATTCCTTAGTTAGGAGGCTTTTGTTTTCACGATCTCTTCAGTCCTGTGTGTATGGCCTAGGGGCCTTTTTCATTTTAGAAGATGCGCCGGCCTAAGGATTGTCACACGTGGTGTGGAATCTTCTGGCGTTCGAGCCTGCTCGGAGGCCCCTTTCGGGGGCTTCACCTGCTTCATGCTGTCCGGGGTTGTCTTCAGGGTAAGTGCGTCCTTCTTGAAGGGTGTGTTACCTCGTGATAAGCCTCGTTAGGTTGTTCTCGTTAGGAGTGTACTTTATCTTTATATGATATTTTGTTGTGCTCCCTGGGTGTTAGTGTTGCGCACTTTCCGGGAGTTCAAGGAGACGTCCTTGTTGCAGGGGTTTTGTGGTTGGTTCTTGCTCAGTCTGGTGCCCCGGTCGGAGCGTTTTCCTCTTTTGGGGACCCGCCGGTCCTTAGTTCTGCGGTCTGAGGTCGGTTGCCGCCGTGCCGCCGTGCGGTCTCTTTTTTCTCTTTTTCCCCTGTGTTTATTCTATGTTTTTGGTAGTGTGCCACTAAACCTCCTTCCGGCGGTCTTGCAGGGCCAGCGGATGGAGACGTATCCGTTATAGATACAGTATCGGTTCGCCTTTTTTACTTACCAGTTTACCCCGTCCGCCGCCGGCTCAGTGTGTAAACGGACCAACGGCTGCTAGCGATTGTAAGTTATAGCACGCAGATATCCTCTGAGTTCTTGGTTCATTAACCTCTGACCCATGTCACAGGTAGGCAGGCTGATGTGAAAATCCCCCCACGATTGAAAAGGGCGGGGGGGGGGGGGGGGCAGGTTTCACGACCTCTTAGGAGTCAGGAAAAGGTTGGAGGCTGTTGCCTAATGTTTTTTCTGACGCCGGGGGGAATAGGATGTTAAAACCTCTTGGGTTATCCTTATGAGCATTGATTCCTGGAAATGTTCTATTTCCAGATCCCTTCCATGTTCTGGGCAGCTAAGGAGACAGCGTTCCCGCCGGAGAGGGGAGAGAGTGACCATGCCTCTGTTCTCAACTTGTTCGATGCCTAAGTGTCTCTTGGTACCAGTAGCGGCGCACAGGCTCTGTATTCGATGTGTCAAGTGTTTAGACAAATCCTCCTTTTTACGGACCTCACGGAAATGTCCGGTGTGCTCTGACCTGTTTGAGGAATGGCTGGCAAGCCAAGACATGTCGTGTTTGTTAACTCTTATAGAAATTAAGAAAATATTTGCTGCGTATGCTTCACGGGTACCAAACGTAGAATTGTTTTGTGATAATGTTGAACTATTGAGATTAATTCATCTTTATTCATTCGACGACACCTCAGTCTCTCAGGCACAGGTCGGCATGATACCAAACACGAACTTGGTGACATCTGAACAGAGCTCCCCTCCCCAGGCCAAGCGGATTCGCTTAGTCACCAGAGTGTGTGCAGTCACCCCAGCCGGAAACATCCGCGGGATTGCGGCAGAGGGCGTCCAGCTTGGAGTTCTTACCTGACCAGAAACGCAAGCTATCTAGCCCAAGGCTTAATGAGAGAGATGTAATAGGTCACTTTAGCTCTAGCTCCCAGTTTTATCAATCTGATGTACAGCCGGTTGCCTCGACTTCCACTTCGGAAACGCTGGGGGATTTCCCCGGTCTTTTCGAAATGGATGCCAAGCGACCTCATTCTGCAATGAGGATTAGGAAGAATGTCAAGGTGAGGCTCCAAGGCTCTAAACTCGTGCTGATTAAGGGTTATCTCCCGGAGTCCAGAATGGGACTAGATATATCTCACACGCCGGAGGCCCAAGGCCTTAGTAGTGTTACAAGTCTTACGGCTCAAGCGCTGAAAGCGGGAGACACAGACGCAGATGTTTCAAGGTCTCTTACTATGCCGGAGGCAGTCACTGCACAAAGGTCTAACCCCAGAGTAGACCCTACATTGATGGGTCACTCCGTACGGGCAACTCCTATGACATCAGTCCCACGGGACCTAAGTCTACAACCCTCTAGGGAAACCACTGAGTCGCCGGGGGGGGGCAAGTAAAAGAGTCGCCGGCGAAAGGTTCCCTCTCAACGATTAAACCCAGTGGTGATGGGGTACTAGCAAATCAAGGCCCCTAGTACAAGTAGATGAACATCAATTAGAGGAGAAAGGTTCAAAGTCTCTGAAACGGCCGAAACCTCAGAGCTTTACATCAAAACAATTAGACGATCTGTTGCATAGAGTGTTACAACAATGTGCCATTTCAAAAAGACATCAGGAAGCCCGGACAGAGGCTACAGTACCTCCGCCGGTAGACGCTGTGCCCACCTCCTCTAGGGATGACAAAGTTTTGCCTCTTAACTCAGTTCCTCCCGCGACAAGGGCGTTGCCAGAACAGGTTTCCATCCGCCCTTTGTTACCAGCCAAAATTAATATTATTGCGGACCCGGATATCATCAAGGCCCCGACAATACCAAACTTATCTCTCCCCAATGCCGCTAGGCAGGGGCAAGACTTACCGGCCGACAGCCAGGTTCACTCCCGGCGAGTGGGTGAGTCTCTTTTTAAAGGGGAAGGGTCTAGTAGTTCCTTGCTAACTGACAAGCAGGTATCTGGCACTAGTGTGTCTTCCGCGGGCAGGAAGGAGACTAGTTTTGGCCCGCTGACTCATTTCGATAGTGCGAGACGTACCGTACACCATAAGACTAAGTCCCTTACAGTTGATAAGGTGCCTCGAGATTCGGCGGCTCTCCCGCCGGATCTCGAGGAACCCATGGACTCTCAGTCAGTCACTCAACCTCACAAATCTCGGTCAAAATCTGAGGACCAACCTCGAACTCAGAAAGAGCCAGGCAGGTTGTGGCTCCCAGTAACCGAGTTAACTAGAGGAGAGGGGCACAAGTAAACACAGGGGGAGGTTCCGGTGCTAAAGGAGTGGGCTATAGAAGTGAATCGGAAACAGGTCTTCAGGGCAAAAGACGCACAAGGAAAGGTGTTAGAAGTGCAGGTTCAGGCAGTGCCCGACCCGGCAAATTTTCGATACTTTGTGTACAACCCTGGTCAGTTGACCCATTCTCCGCCGGGTGACCCTAGTCCTTCCCCTCCTCTCCCAGATGTCCCAGTTTGCCCTGATTGCTCTCAACGTTGTGGCATCAATGGGTGCCATTCTATAAAGTACGAGCCTAGCGTAACTTATCATCGTTGTAATCCTCATCAACACCGAAGGGAATTAAATCTGGGTGAGGTGGGACATGGGCCTTGGGTGACATGGGATCAGGAGGTCCAACAATTTGCTATTGATATGACGTCCAATACCTCGTTACCGGTTCCCCCACCGCAGCATACTGAGTTTGACTGGCTAAAGCAACAGCCCGGCGGAGTTCCCAGGGCTATTTTTGAAATTCTTATTGCTCCCCAATTCGAGGCCAAAGATTTTCTGCCCCCTTTTATCGTCCCAGATCTTATGGAATTCCAGAGGGAATTCCTAGTCAGAGATAACGCCCATCGAAAATTTATTAGTTTTCTCCTCACCAGAGATACGGCTCAGGCCATTGCTAAACCAATCCCCAATCCACCAAGGCAAAGGGCAGAAATAGTCAAAGCTTTTCAGCAATATCTTCTACCGCATCCAGCACAATCCTTGTTAGACATCCGGACAGCCTTATTTGAGGCAGTCCGAGCAAGGCAGCGACTCAGACTCGGTATGGTACAGGGGTTACCGGTGAACGTTTACTATAGAGTTGTTTTCTCTCCGGTTCTGACGGCAACTACAGTTAATCCTCAGACACAGAGAGACGTAAGAATGATGCTTCATGGGAGCAAAGGGTCTCCCAAGTAAATAACTCTTGATTTTACATGCAATTGATGGCCGGCGATTGCCGGACGTTGAACTTTAACAAACCACAGGAGTTCCAAATCCTCAAGTCTTTTTCCTAGTGGGGGTCGGTTTTCCCATTTTCAAAAAGTTCCTAGCGGAAACACTAGGAAGCTCATCAGACATTTTTGTGCCAACACTCAGACCACTCCAGAAAGATTTTGGTTAAGACCCCACTCGAAACTTTACACGGGTAGGTAATTCCCAAGCAAAACGAAGAGCTAGACGTCCGTCGGTGGCTGGCCATCAGCTATTGGGGGTTACTAGTGATTTAGGGCCACTCAAACAAGTGTCCCTGATCTTAGCCATTACTACCTCTCCGATGATGTACATTGCTTTATGCTAGGGGGCGCATATCAAGGGGACACTAACTACTCCTGTCGGGGAGCCAGATAGTTGCTGGTTCACCTAGGTCTCAACTGTGATGTTTTCTCCCAATTAAGTACATATTAATCTCATTTGTTTACTCGTAAACACAACAAGGGCAAGTCAGGCCCCGTGGACAGGTTTTTTTTTCCTTAAGTGATTTTTTTTTTTTTGCATTACCAGTTTGCTCTGGACTCCAGGCCGGAACGCCACGGCGGATTGGCCTGGATCTCACAGTTTATCGGAAGAATTTTTTTGTTGCTCTCGCCTAGACGAGAAAACTCGGTTGTACTCCATTAGCAGGGGACTGGTGTCTTAGTCCCCCCTTATATTTTGTCCCTGGAGGCCTGACTAGTTGACTTGTGCGTACGTGGGTAAGAGGTTTTTTGTTCCTGTCACCAGCAGCATGAGTAGCTCAGGTCAATTCTAGGAAACTAACAATTTACAAAGCTAAGCTCTCCTCAAAATTTTGAACCCTTAGCCAGTCTCAGTACTGTCTCACGTATGGGTTCATGTGCCGGCGCACATCCCACCCCCTCACGCAGTATGTGGAATAGACCAGCAACCGGTCGACGTTTTATCTCCGCCGCTAGCTTCCAGTTATTCCATGGCTTCGGCCCACATAGGACACCATCATCAAAGGGACTCGGCAAGAGGACCCTCTTGAAGGGTTAAGTTCTCAGTTACTGTTTTTTATACTAACAATTAGTCATACAAGGAAGGGCGTACTGCTTGCCTCTGGTAACCCCTAGCAGGGTACGAACCGGTCTCAGATAAAATCCGTTCTTCCTAGAAGGGCGGATTTTGTCAGCACAGCCCTTCCCCTTTTTCCGGGCTTAAAATTATGTTCTACAGCCGGCAGACTATTAACTATCCCTTTCGGGAAGTAAGAGTGGCGGCGACCACAGAAACCATACGCGGAGACCGCAGTTCTCTAATGGGTAATTGTTGTTTTCAGTCATGTTTGTTTCAGTCCCGGGATTACTGAGCTGCTCATGCCCCGAGAATTAAAATTGTTTCAGGTTAATAACATGTACTTGGTAGGCTACACTCCGTCTCAAGTTTGGTTTACGCCGGCGGACCTCACTCCCCCGGCATGTAGTGGCCGGCGAGTTGCGGTACATTATAGTGGCAGGCGAGCTCCTCCGGCGTATTACCGTGTTTTTCTAACAAACACAATATGACATTCCTTAGGTACTATTTGATCCACAATTGGAAGTTCAGCGAACTTCTTTATCTTTTGTATCTATTTAGCCACTCTCAGGTTTTCAACCCGAGTGATTTTCTTAGTGAAAAGAGAGTGAACTCTAGCCCGCCTTGGTAATAATAACTTCGGTACTTCTCCGAACGACCTCAGTGTAGGTTACCCTTTTTTGTTCTCTTAGACACATTCTTGAGACACTCTCTCTTCACTACTTTTGTTATTGGGGTAGGTTTTTTCATGGCAGTTGGGCTGTTTAGGTTATGTGATAGTTCGGCCCATATATGGGCTAAGAAAGAGGGGCGGGGGATGAGGGTATCCCAGTACACCCTAAGGTTAAAGCCCCCCTCGCCGGAATCACACTGATATGCCGGGTAGAAGTCCAGGCGGTGCTTCCGCCGGGCAGAAGCTTGAGCATGACTTGTAGTTAAGAGCTAGAAGCTCTAGATTTTATGTTAATTTGAATTCTTAATTATTTTAAGAGATAAATATAAGAGCTCCCTTAAGTAAGGTGTAAGAGCTAAGTTACGTTTAGAAACAAGCTATGTCAAGCTAGTCAGATTATGTTTTATGTATAAGTTAAGGTTGGCTATCCGAGAGGCATCGGGATAGCTGGGTGAGTGTTGAAACTGGTCAAGGGACTCAGTTATATTTATTTTACCAGATGATAAACTACAGTATGTATAGTGTAAAATCTGAAAAGAGTGATAGGGAGTTTTGCATTAGCTCCTCTCATCACGATTTCCAATAGTATCTCATGTAAGAGAACCTGTTTCAAGCAGGTCTTCTTCGAAGCAACGCACTTAAACTTAAAAAACTTAAACTTTGGATGTGTTCGCCGCTCCTCTAGCGGCACCAAGGAGCGCGACACCCCTCATTATGGGTGGTGATTTGGTGCAGTAGACTGTTTGAAGCGACAGCTCGCTCCCTTGCGAGGATGGGCTCGTCTGGCACTTTTTGCAGTTCGACATCTAGGGCTCTCTTGAAGTTGTCTAACGAGATGTCCCTCATCGCCGTGGGACTGCTCACACTCTTTAATATTTTTAAATTTTTCTATATTGTATGCAAACAATAAAATAGCTGTTCTGTTATACAAATTCTTGACTATACCTTGCGGGTTTGGAGGTTTTGAGATATTGATGCGAATGTCCCCCTCCAGTCTTGGGAATTCAGGCAACATCGTCAATGATGGAGGGGCCACTATTAAATTATAGGTTTGATTCCTGGAGGGAAGTAGAGAAAACCTAATATTTAGTAGGGGCCCCGGAATCATTGACGATGAAGGCCCTCCCAGCCATCCCCTTCCCATTCACTTGATATCTTGAGTATTATCTTGATATATCACTGAAGGACGAATGGTGCGCTTGGCGAGGAGCGGCAAGAAGCCACAACGCAAGAAATCCACCGAAGTGGGAAGCGTGTTATAACTTTGATTAAATTATTTAATCTATTCCTTTTTTCTTCTCTTAATTTTTACAAAGTTTTTTGTAGTGGGTACCCAATCTATGACGATACCATAAGAGAAGTAGCATTGCACTTATGATGAATATCTCTGTTCTTCCTCGCGGCAGTTGATTCAAACGACTGACGTGGGTGTTGAATGGAGACTATTATACTAATAGGCAACATCGTCAATGATGCCAGGGCCCCTACTAAATATTAGGTTTTCTCTACTTCCCTCCGGGAATCAAACCTATATTCTCTCACACACATACTCTCTCTCTCTCTCTCTACTTCCTTCCCTCCCTCCTTCCTACTTCTTTCTCTCTCTCTCTTCCTCTCTCTCTCTCTCCCTCTCTCTTCCTCTCTCTCTCTCTCCCTCTCTCTCTCTCTCTCTCTCTCAGCCACCTACTCTCACTCTCTCCCTCTCTCTCTCTCTCACACACACACACTGGGCAAGTGAACCTGCAGCTTTACGCTAAGGTTGCTGTTGCCTGTTGAAGGTCTGGGTGTCGTGGGACCCCCTCTCCCCGGTTCCAGCGCACCCCTTACCTCACTGTACAGGCGCAGAGTGGGAATACGCCACCCACAATCCACTTAATTTTAGATACGACTGGTGGATAATAAGTGGTTGTGAATAAAGTGGTAGTTGGGAGGTAGTATCTGTGTGAGGATGGGAAGTGTTGAAGCTAAAATAAAGGGTTATCTGGCAATAAGACTGAGCTAGGAGTACGTGGGGTCTGGCGGGTACATTCAGACCCAGGGACGAGTAGGTCTGTGGAGCATCTTTGTGGAAAGAGAGAGAGAGAGAGAGAGAGAGAGAGAGAGAGAGAGAGAGAGAGAGAGAGAGAGAGAGAGAGAGAGAGAGAGAGAGAGAGAGAGAGAGCTACTTATATAAACAAGAAGCAGAATGAATGAGAAGAATATAGAACAGAGTAATAAAATTTATATATTTATTTATTTATTTGTATTTAATGTATTTATATATTTTAGCTGACTCCCAAGACAATTTGTGTGAAATCTAAAAACAGGAACATTAAGGAGGAGGATTTTTTCTGGAACCCTTCTCCCTCATTCATTTTGAAATTTTAGGACGCTCACCCCATTACTTTGGCGATTTTAAGACCTTTCGTCCCATTGCTTCGTGAAATTCAAGACTGTTGGTACCACTTAGTTGTCGATTTTTTCCTGGTGACCGATAGCGAGCTTACAATTTAGGAGGAACGGGGCATTTTTCTACCGAAAAATGCACACATTTATCTCGAAGGGGGGTCTTGAGGGTATTATTTATTAACCCCGTCTGTACCGGCTACGTCTTTTAACTTTATTCTGGCTACTATTAGACAATTCTATGTAGTTAAAAAAGGGCCTCCAGCAATTAACAGGCTTTGAAATATCTCACTTAACCCTTTTCACTACCACAGATCCTTTTTAAAGTAGGTTCACACATAGGCGAGTCGGAGCGCGAGGCCAACGCGAGTCACACTCGCCGCATATCGCCGTTGATGGAGCCCGAACCCAACGCGAGTAGCAGCTGATGCGAGTAAACACGCTTATAACACGAATATAACACGAGTTTACACAAGTTTACATGAATTTACACAAGTTCACAGGAGTTTACGCGAGTGTTGGCGAGTGTAACACGACCCCAACATGCACCGCCAAAATTTGAAAAATAACGGTCAAATTCCAGGGTACGAATAGTGCGAGTCTACACGAGTCTACGCGAGTGTCACAGGAGTTTACACGAGTTTACATGAGATTACACAAGATGAACGCGAGTCTACAGGAAGTTAACAGGAGTGTATGGGAGTCTAACATGAGTGTGTGTGAGTGTTGGGGAGTGTCAGGATACGTATATAAAGAGGCCCCCACTGGCACCATTGTTCACACCACGCAACACCACCACGGACGGACGTTACTCTGCAGGATACAGCCCAACCCACCCACCCACCCACCCACCCACACACCATGTCCATCAGGAGGCGGAGAGCGGCAGCTGTGCTCATACTGCAAATGCAGATGCGTCTCCTAGACCTAGAGGAGCTGGAGGAGAAGGAGGCTGAAGAAAGATGTCAAGGGGAAAGGCCACGAAGGAGAGTTTGGGCTAGGAGCTGGCTACTGAGACGGCCACAGTTCGGTGTGTACGAACAACTTATGGAGGAGCTTAAGAGAGAGGACCCCAAAGGATTCCGGAATTTGCTACGTGTGGACGTCCACCTGTTTAGGGAGTTGGTGGCACGTGTCGGGCCTAGGGTAGAGAAGCAGGACACCTTCTGGAGGGAGGCTTTGTCACCTGGGCTGAGGATTGCAATCACACTCCGCTACCTGGCCACTGGTGACTCATATCATGGAGGGGGCATGGCAGTGTCCTCTCCATCACTCTCGTCATCGCCAATCACCTCCACATTCCCATCCGGCGAGACGTCCTCGGTAGGGTTTGGAAACTGAAACACAAAAACATTAATATATCCTATATAAATAAGACCTTTAACCTATTTTAGTATACTTAAATATATGTACCTTGACAATATAAATAAATATAAGAAAATACATTTTATGTTTACATGAAGCCTTCCATTATAAATGTATGAATTCAAGTATATATGCACAAGATAAGCATGATATTAACAGCCATGAATTAATATAGGTATAAAATCATATATACTGTATATGCACAAGATAAGCATGATATTAACAGCCATGAATTAATATAGGTATAAAATCATATATACTGTATATGCACAAGATAAGCATGATATTAACAGCCATGAATTAATATAGGTATAAAATCATATATACTGTATATGCACAAGATAAGCATGATATTAACAGCCATGAATTAATATAGGTATAAAATCATATATACTGTATATGCACAAGATAAGCATGATATTAACAGCCATGAATTAATATAGGTATAAAATCATATATACTGTATATGCACAAGATAAGCATGATATTAACAGCCATGAATTAATATAGGTATAAAATCATATATACTGTATATGCACAAGATAAGCATGATATTAACAGCCATGAATTAATATAGGTATAAAATCATATATACTGTATATGCACAAGATAAGCATGATATTAACAGCCATGAATTAATATAGGTATAAAATCATATATACTGTATATGCACAAGATAAGCATGATATTAACAGCCATGAATTAATATAGGTATAAAATCATATATACTGTATATGCACAAGATAAGCATGATATTAACAGCCATGAATTAATATAGGTATAAAATCATATATACTGTATATGCACAAGATAAGCATGATATTAACAGCCATGAATTAATATAGGTATAAAATCATATATACTGTATATGCACAAGATAAGCATGATATTAACAGCCATGAATTAATATAGGTATAAAATCATATATACTGTATATGCACAAGATAAGCATGATATTAACAGCCATGAATTAATATAGGTATAAAATCATATATACTGTATATGCACAAGATAAGCATGATATTAACAGCCATGAATTAATATAGGTATAAAATCATATATACTGTATATGCACAAGATAAGCATGATATTAACAGCCATGAATTAATATAGGTATAAAATCATATATACTGTATATGCACAAGATAAGCATGATATTAACAGCCATGAATTAATATAGGTATAAAATCATATATACTGTATATGCACAAGATAAGCATGATATTAACAGCCATGAATTAATATAGGTATAAAATCATATATACTGTATATGCACAAGATAAGCATGATATTAACAGCCATGAATTAATATAGGTATAAAATCATATATACTGTATATGCACAAGATAAGCATGATATTAACAGCCATGAATTAATATAGGTATAAAATCATATATACTGTATATGCACAAGATAAGCATGATATTAACAGCCATGAATTAATATAGGTATAAAATCATATATACTGTATATGCACAAGATAAGCATGATATTAACAGCCATGAATTAATATAGGTATAAAATCATATATACTGTATATGCACAAGATAAGCATGATATTAACAGCCATGAATTAATATAGGTATAAAATCATATATACTGTATATGCACAAGATAAGCATGATATTAACAGCCATGAATTAATATAGGTATAAAATCATATATACTGTATATGCACAAGATAAGCATGATATTAACAGCCATGAATTAATATAGGTATAAAATCATATATACTGTATATGAACAAGATAAGCATGATATTAACAGCCATGAATTAATATAGGTATAAAATCATATATACTGTATATGCACAAGATAAGCATGATATTAACAGCCATGAATTAATATAGGTATAAAATCATATATACTGTATATGCACAAGATAAGCATGATATTAACAGCCATGAATTAATATAGGTATAAAATCATATATACTGTATATGCACAAGATAAGCATGATATTAACAGCCATGAATTAATATAGGTATAAAATCATATATACTGTATATGCACAAGATAAGCATGATATTAACAGCCATGAATTAATATAGGTATAAAATCATATATACTGTATATGCACAAGATAAGCATGATATTAACAGCCATGAATTAATATAGGTATAAAATCAGATATATTGTATATGCACAAGATAAGCATGATATTAACAGCCATGAATTAATATAGGTATAAAATCATATATACTGTATATGCACAAGATAAGCATGATATTAACAGCCATGAATTAATATAGGTATAAAATCATATACTGTATATGCACAAGATAAGCATGATATTAACAGCCATGAATTAATATAGGTATAAAATCATATATACTGTATATGCACAAGATAAGCATGATATTAACAGCCATGAATTAATATAGGTATAAAATCATATATACTGTATATGCACAAGATAAGCATGATATTAACAGCCATGAATTAATATAGGTATAAAATCATATATACTGTATATGCACAAGATAAGCATGATATTAACAGCCATGAATTAATATAGGTATAAAATCATATATACTGTATATGCACAAGATAAGCATGATATTAACAGCCATGAATTAATATAGGTATAAAATCATATATACTGTATATGCACAAGATAAGCATGATATTAACAGCCATGAATTAATATAGGTATAAAATCATATATACTGTATATGCACAAGATAAGCATGATATTAACAGCCATGAATTAATATAGGTATAAAATCATATATACTGTATATGCACAAGATAAGCATGATATTAACAGCCATGAATTAATATAGGTATAAAATCATATATACTGTATATGCACAAGATAAGCATGATATTAACAGCCATGAATTAATATAGGTATAAAATCATATATACTGTATATGCACAAGATAAGCATGATATTAACAGCCATGAATTAATATAGGTATAAAATCATATATACTGTATATGCACAAGATAAGCATGATATTAACAGCCATGAATTAATATAGGTATAAAATCATATATACTGTATATGCACAAGATAAGCATGATATTAACAGCCATGAATTAATATAGGTATAAAATCATATATACTGTATATGCACAAGATAAGCATGATATTAACAGCCATGAATTAATATAGGTATAAAATCATATATACTGTATATGCACAAGATAAGCATGATATTAACAGCCATGAATTAATATAGGTATAAAATCATATATACTGTATATGCACAAGATAAGCATGATATTAACAGCCATGAATTAATATAGGTATAAAATCATATATACTGTATATGCACAAGATAAGCATGATATTAACAGCCATGAATTAATATAGGTATAAAATCATATATACTGTATATGCACAAGATAAGAATGATATTAACAGCCCATGAATTAATATAGGTATAAAATCATATATACTGTATATGCACAAGATAAGCATGATATTAACAGCCATGAATTAATATAGGTATAAAATCATATATACTGTATATGCACAAGATAAGCATGATATTAACAGCCATGAATTAATATAGGTATAAAATCATATATACTGTATATGCACAAGATAAGCACGTTATTAACAGCCATGAATTAATATAGGTATAAAATCATATATACTGTATATGCACAAGATAAGCATGATATTAACAGCCATGAATTAATATAGGTATAAAATCATATATACTGTATATGCACAAGATAAGCATGTATTAACAGCCATGAATTAATATAGGTATAAAATCATATATACTGTATATGCACAAGATAAGCATGATATTAACAGCCATGAATTAATATAGGTATAAAATCATATATACTGTATATGCACAAGATAAGCATGATATTAACAGCCATGAATTAATATAGGTATAACTCATATATACTGTATATGCACAAGATAAGCATGATATTAACAGCCATGAATTAATATAGGTATAAAATCATATATACTGTATATGCACAAGATAAGCATGATATTAACAGCCATGAATTAATATAGGTATAAAATCATATATACTGTATATGCACAAGATAAGCATGATATTAACAGCCATGAATTAATATAGGTATAAAATCATATACTGTATATGCACAAGATAAGCATGATATTAACAGCCATGAATTAATATAGGTATAAAATCATATATACTGTATATGCACAAGATAAGCATGATATTAACAGCCATGAATTAATATAGGTATAAAATCATATATACTGTATATGCACAAGATAAGCATGATATTAACAGCCATGAATTAATATAGGTATAAAATCATATATACTGTATATGCACAAGATAAGCATGATATTAACAGCCATGAATTAATATAGGTATAAAATCATATATACTGTATATGCACAAGATAAGCATGATATTAACAGCCATGAATTAATATAGGTATAAAATCATATATACTGTATTATGCACAAGATAAGCATGATATTAACAGCCATGAATTAATATAGGTATAAATCATATATACTGTATATGCACAAGATAAGCATGATATTAACAGCCATGAATTAATATAGGTATAAAATCATATATACTGTATATGCACAAGATAAGCATGATATTAACAGCCATGAATTAATATAGGTATAAAATCATATATACTGTATATGCACAAGATAAGCATGATATTAACAGCCATGAATTAATATAGGTATAAAATCATATATACTGTTATGCACAAGATAAGCATGATATTAACAGCCATGAATTAATATAGGTATAAAATCATATATACTGTATATGCACAAGATAAGCATGATATTAACAGCCATGAATTAATATAGGTATAAAATCATATATACTGTATATGCACAAGATAAGCATGATATTAACAGCCATGAATTAATATAGGTATAAAATCATATATACTGTATATGCACAAGATAAGCATGATATTAACAGCCCTGAATTAATATAGGTATAAAATCATATATACTGTATATGCACAAGATAAGCATGATATTAACAGCCATGAATTAATATAGGTATAAAATCATATATACTGTATATGCACAAGATAAGCATGATATTAACAGCCATGAATTAATATAGGTATAAAATCATATATACTGTATAGGCACAAGATAAGCATGATATTAACAGCCATGAATTAATATAGGTTATAAAATCATATATACTGTATATGCACAAGATAAGCATGATATTAACAGCCATGAATTAATATAGGTATAAAATCATAATACTGTATATGCACAAGATAAGCATGATATTAACAGCCATGAATTAATATAGGTATAAAATCATATATACTGTATATGCACAAGATAAGCATGATATTAACAGCCATGAATTAATATAGGTATAAAATCATATATACTGTATATGCACAAGATAAGCATGATATTAACAGCCATGAATTAATATAGGTATAAAATCATATATACTGTATATGCACAAGATAAGCATGATATTAACAGCCATGAATTAATATAGGTATAAAATCATATATACTGTATATGCACAAGATAAGCATGATATTAACAGCCATGAATTAATATAGGTATAAAATCATATATACTGTATATGCACAAGATAAGCATGATATTAACAGCCATGAATTAATATAGGTATAAAATCATATATACTGTATATGCACAAGATAAGCATGATATTAACAGCCATGAATTCATATAGGTATAAAATCATATATACTGTATATGCACAAGATAAGAATGATATTAACAGCCATGAATTAATATAGGTATAAAATCATATATACTGTATATGCACAAGATAAGCATGATATTAACAGCCATGAATTAATATAGGTATAAAATCATATATACTGTATATGCACAAGATAAGCATGATATTAACAGCCATGAATTAATATAGGTATAAAATCATATATACTGTATATGCACAGATAAGCATGATATTAACAGCCATGAATTAATATAGGTATAAAATCCATATATACTGTATATGCACAAGATAAGCATGATATTAACAGCCATGAATTAATATAGGTATAAAATCATATATACTGTATATGCACAAGATAAGCATGATATTAACAGCATGAATTAATATAGGTATAACATCATATATACTGTATAGGCACAAGATAAGCATGATATTAACAGCCATGAATTAATATAGGTATAAAATCATATATACTGTATATGCACAAGATAAGCATGATATAACAGCCATGAATTAATATAGGTATAAAATCATATATAATGTATATGCACAAGATAAGCATGATATTAACAGCCATGAATTAATATAGGTATAAAATCATATATACTGTATAGCACAAGATAAGCATGATATTAACAGCCATGAATTAATATAGGTATAAATTCATATATACTGTATATGCACAAGATAAGCATGATATTAACAGCCATGAATTAATATAGGTATAAAATCATATATACTGTATATGCACAAGATAAGCATGATATTAACAGCCATGAATTAATATAGGTATAAACTCAAATATACTGTATATGCACAAGATAAGCATGATATTAACAGCCATGAATTAATATAGGTATAAAATCATATATACTGTATATGCACAAGATAAGCATGATATTAACAGCCATGAATTAATATAGGTATAAAATCATATATACTGTATATGCACAAGATAAGCATGATATTTAAAAACAGCCATGAATTAATATAGTATAATCTATTATACCTGATAATGCACAAAGATAAGCAGATCTTAACAGCCATGACTTAATATAGTATAAAAAATCAAATAATTATACTGTAATGCACAAGATAAGCATGTTTACCGCCATGAATTAATATAGGTCTAAATCATATATACTGTATTGACAAGATAAGCAGGAATATTAACAGCAGGAATTAAAGAGGTTAAAACAATATAACTGTATAGGACAAGATAAGAATGATAATTAACAGCCCATGAATTAATATAGGTATAAAATCATATATACTGTATATGCACAAGATAAGCATGATATTAACACGCCATGAATGAATATAGGTATAAAATCATTATATACTGTATATGCACAAGATAAGAAGGATATTTAACAGCCATGAATTAATCAGGTATAAAATCATATATTACTGTATATGCACAAGATAAGCATGATATTAACAGCCATGAATTAATATAGGTATAAAATCATATATACTGTATATGCACAAGATAAGCATGATATTAACCAAGCCATGGAATTAATTATAGGTATAAAATCATATATACTGTATATGCACAAGATAAGCATGATATTAACAGCCATGAATTACTATAGGTATAAAATCATATATACTGTATATTCACAAGATAAAGCATGATATAAACAGCCATGAATTAACTATAGGTATAAAATTCATATATACCCTGTTATATGCACAAGATAAGCATGATATTAACAGCCATGAATGAATATAGGTATAAAATCATATCTTACTGTATATGCACAAGATAAGCCTGATATTAACAAGCCATGAATTTAATATAGGTATAAAATCATATATACTGTATAGGCACAAGATAAGCATGATATTAACAGCCATGAATTAATATAGGTATAAAATCATATATACGTATATGCACAAGATAAGCATGATATTAACAGCCATGACTTAATATAGGTAAAACTCATATATACTGTATCTGCACAAGATAAGCATGATATTAACAGCCATTAATTAATATAGGTATACAAGATCATATATACTGTATATGCACAAGATAAGCACGTTAGTAACAGACCTTAATAGCCTAGGTATAATGGTTAATAAGATTTTCCAAATGTGAGATCGAACAGTTCTTTAAGTATATATTGTTATCACAAATATTAGGTAATGTTTATATGTAGTTCTAACCTTAGCTTGTGAACCTTGGTCTTTATGCGGGAGATGTGCCCTTTGAGGAAGGCAAACTTCTGCAATGGACCCAGGTGTCCCCTCTCTGATAGTTGGCTTGCCCCTCGAATGTCCCCCAGGTGTTCCCGATAACACTCTTCATATCGCATCAGCTTTGAAGTACCTGGAACCGCATGTCTGCGGACCCAGATGGGCCAGATTAGAACACCTGTCGTAATAGAGTAATAGTTATTAAGCAAGGCCCCTTTATTATCGATATGATTTATATCCGTAATTTAACAGGCCAAACATGGGTTGATAATACATTAGTTAGTTAATGCTGTTAAATACAACGGTAGAGGGATGTATATGATACTGGCAACACACATACCTATATGCCAATTTAGCAAACTTTAACATAATAGTAATTTATGTAATTTCACGTATAAATCACATGGAATCAAACCAATAACACAACAGCAAGGTATTTTCAATCACTTATTACAATTAATATTTCATGCTGCATGTTTTGTTGTGGGTACTTACCTGTGCCATTAACACCCAGGGTAGCAGCCTTTCTTCGTCGTAGGCCGCGGAGTTTCCTGCAGCGTATCTTTGTAGGCCTTGCTACGCTTCATATATAACATGGGGGTGTCCTTCACCCACATCGGGCCAGCATGTCCTCAGTCTCGTCGCTCAAGATCACCCTTTTCAACTTATTTTTTCCTAATGGCGCCATAACGAACAGGGCCCGCGCTGCCAGGGGGATGATCGGTATCATCACCACTGGCACTGAGGCTACCTGGGGTGTCCTGACTGGTATGGAGTATCCTGACTGGTCGGAGTATCCTGGCGGGTCCGAGTATCCTGGCTGTTTAAAATCATCAGCATCAATATCTCCATCAAACCCGTCCATGTTCTCATGTCCACTGGGCTGGCTGTGCCGCACAATGTCATCAGAGTCCGTCCAAACTCTTGCGACGCAACAGGCCTCCTGGCAGGGGGTGCGATGCGTGTTTGTTCGGGAGGTGTAGCCTTGCCTTTCTTCACAACACCATCACCACCCTTCCTGAGACTTGGTGGCCGCCACCTTCTCCTTGGGCAAAGGCATGGTGCAGGGCAGGCAGGTAGGGCAGCTGTGGTATGGCAGGGAGCGTGGTAGGGCAGCGTGGGTCGCTGTGCGGCCCTGGTCCAATGGGTCCTTGCTGGGGTCACGGTGGAGAGTTGAGGATGCAACCGCGTGCGGTCCCTTTTATAGGGGGTTTTGACTCGGTGGTGCCACCTACTCGCGCGGCCAGCAGTCGCACCCCACTCGCGTAGACTCATGTTGGTTTCACCGTTACGCGCATAGACTCACGTTGGTTTCGCATAGATTCACATAGACGCGTAAACTCGTGTTTGTTTCGCATAGACCTTTCTCCACACATTTTTATTATTTGTTTTTTCTATGTGATTGAGGGAGGGCAAAAGTCAATTACTTGCCTATAGCGAGTGCCTCCCCCATATTTGAAAGAGTGACGGGAGGGCCAAAATCACGGGACGTTCGAGCCAAAAATGTATTGTTCACATATTGTGAAATCCAGACCCACCACGTGGGTACTCTCGTTTACCGCGTGTTACACATCGCGTATCCCCGTGTTAACTCCGCGTTAGCGTCCTTTTGACTCCCTGTTTGACCTCCCGTTAAACTCGCCTTTGTCAATATTGGTTGTTTACTATAGTGTAGACTCTCCTGTTTTACTCGTGTATACCTCCACGTAGACATCGTGGACTCGTGTAAACTCGTGTATGACCCGCGCTCATTAAATTTCTAAATAGTACCACGTGACTGTGTCACGCGAGTCTACATGAGTGTCACACGAATTCTACAGGGGTATTACGCGAGTCCTACGCAGATTCTACGGCAACTCTATGCGAGTTGTCGTCCTACTCGCCCCCCTGACTCTCCAAATTTTATGTCATCCTAAAAATTTTGGCCGCGTTCGGCGAGTTTTACACGGTCCACCGCGAGTCCACTCGAGTCCCGTTCGAGTGTCGTGCGAGTGTCGGCGAATTTGGGATAATCATTGGCGAGTGTGCAAAAATGTCCTCACTCGCATTGGAGTTGCGCTCCGACTCGCCAATGTTTGAACCTTGCTTTAAGCTGCTGCACAAAATCGTCTAATTCGAGCTAAAATAAACTTAAAGAGACGTCCGCCGTTACACAGAAAACAAAGGGGTTAAGCTTGATGGTGGAGGTCTAAGGGAGCACCATACAAAAATAAATAACTAACTAAATAAATAATATATATAAACATAAAAAACCAACTAATACAATAACTAATACAATAAACAATAACTAATACAATAACCAGGGACAATAACTAATACAATAACTAATACAATAAACAATAACTAATACAATAACTAATACAATGAAAAAATACAATATAATACACAAATAATCTACAATAAATACAATATAATACAATAAAATACAATAAATAATACAAATTATAGAATACAATAAAATACAATAATAAATCCAATATAATACAATAAATAATACAATAAATAATACAATAATACAATAAAATAATACAATAATACAATAAATAATACAATAAATAATACAATAATACAATAACTAATACAATAAACAATAACTAATACAATAACCAGGGACAATAACTAATACAATAAACAATAACTAATACAATAACTAATACAATAACTAATACAATAACTAATACCATACATAATACAATAAATACACATACATAATACCATCATACATCATAAATTCTCATCTTAAGGGGGGGGGGGTTTAGGTTGTTCCCTAGACTTCCA